>SZWC01002261.1:186324-202351 GCA_023375785.1 Penium margaritaceum
GATCAACAGCACTCATGGCAAAGGGCACACCATGTCAACAATCTCCCCCTTGCACCGTAGCCTTGATGCTCTGTCCTTGGAACCTGTAGCATTTTAAACTTCACAGCGCACATCGAGCTCCATGCAGCTCGTGTCGTGTCTGTCCTTGGGTTGAGCCTTGGTCATGGCATCGGCGAGCATGCACTTAGTGCCACAATGCACAATAGCCGTATCTCCCTTCGCCACCAAGTCTCGCGCATAGTGATGACGAATCTCGATGTGCTTGGTCCTCCTGTGCAGCACTGGGTTCTAGGTGAGGTTGATGGCACTCATGTTGTCAATGTTGAGTACCGTGGTCTTCCTTTGCGGCACGCCAATCTCCTTTAGCAGCCGCCGCAGCCACACCACCTCCTTTGCGGCTTCCGCGAGCGCGATGTACTTCACTTTGGTGCTGGAGAGTACAACACAGTCCTGCTTCCTGCTTGTCCATGAAACTGCTGCACCACCAAGCAGAAATATGTACCCCGACGTTGATTTTCTGTCATCCACATCACCAGCCCAGTTGGCATCGGAGTAGCCAACAAACTCAAGGGAGTCGTCGTGTGCTCCCCCTCCAAACACAAGCCGCGACTGTTTTGTCGCCTTGAGATAGCGGAGGATCCGCTTCACCGCTTGCCAATACAGCGGCTCGGGATCAGCGACATAGCGACTCACTTGGCCCTCCGCAAAGGTCACGTCGGGCCGCATCGCCACCATGGCATACATGATGCTCCCCACTGCGGACTGGTATGGCACACCTGTCATCTCCTCCTTCTCCTCGTTTGTGCTCGGGCCCATGCTCGAGCTCAGCTCACATGTGGTAATCATGGGTGTGCCGATGGGGTTGCATTCCTCCATGTTGTAGCGGCGGAGTACCTCTTGCACGTACTTTGTCTGCCCCATCTTGAGCGTGCGTGCCTTGCGGTCCCTCTTGATGGCAACGCCGAGGTAGTACTCAAGCTCGCCCATGTCAGTCATTTTGAACCGACCGCCCTGCTGTCACTTCAGGTTCACCAATTCATCCATGTCTGACGACACGAGGATGAGATCATCCACGTAAAGTACTACGATCTGGTGCAACCCGGGCTGCTTCTGCACGTACACGATGTGATCCGCCTCGCAGCGCTTGAAGCCAAGCTTGGCCATGAAGCCGTCCATTTCTAGGTACCACATGAGTGGCGCTTGCTTCAGCCCATAGAGCGCCTTGCGAAGCTGGCACACCTTCCCCGACGGCGCGTCCACCCCCCTCCGGCACCTCCATGTAGACCTCCCTGTCCAGGTCGCCATTGAGGAACGCAGTTTTCACGTCCATTTGGTGGACTTCGTAGTCCCGTGCCGCCGCCACCGAGAGGATGGAGCGAATGGAGGCAAACTTCGCCATTGGCACGAAGGTTTCATCATAGTGTTCACCCTTTCACTGGGCGTACCCCTTCGTGACCAGCCGTGCCTTGTACTGCTCCATCTTCCCCTCCTTGGTGAGCTTCTTCTTGAAGATCCACTTGGAGCCGATGATTTTTGCGCCCTCCGGCCTGTCAATCAGCTACCAAGTGTCATTCTCTTCATGGGAGGCGAGCTCTGATTTGATAGCTCCCTCCCACTCAGCCCCATCCTTCTGTTACAACGCTTCCTTGACGGTCTCGGGCTCCTCTTGCACAAAGAACGCTCAAGCGAGCCTAGTCTACATGCCCTTCGCAGCATCGTACCTCTTTGTCGTCCTCCTTACGCGTCTGCTTCTTCAGGACTGCTGCTGTTGAGGCTGCTTTTGCTGCTGCTGTTGCTGCTGCTACTGCTGCCCCCTCGCGGTGCCACTCGCACCGCTGGCCTGCTCCCCCTCTCTCGAGAACCATGGGGATGCGGGCTCACTCCCCACCTCTTTATTCAGCTCCACTGCTGCCGGCACTTTGGACTCATTGTCCGACTCGGCTGAATGCAAATCAGCTGCTCCCACATCGCCCAGATGATTCTCGCCAGCTGGAGCCGATGGGATGTCACCCTCTTTGCGTCCTTTCGCGTCTCCCCCTCGAGGAGTGGCAGCCACTCCTCCCGCTTGGAGAGACCAACGTCCTTGTCCATCCAACGGCTGTCCTCTTCGAACATGACATCGTGACTCTTCACGATCTGCTGCCTCCGCGGGTCGAAGAGCTGGTACGCCTTGCTCCCGCTCTCATACCCGACGAAGATGCACTAGCGAGTCTGCGGGTCCAGTTTGTCCCGCCCCTCCCGTGCCTGCACAATAGCATGTGTAACACAACCAAACGTGCGGAGGTGTGCCACATTTGGCTTCCTCCCGCTCCACACTTCTTGTGGCGTCTTCCACATCTTGGACTCCGCGTCTTTTAGCGGCTTCGTCGGCGTCAGGTTCATGATGTACGCCGCTGTCCGTGCCGCTTAATCCCAGTACCGCTACGCGAGGCCGGCATCGCTCAACATGGACCGGACCATGTTGAGGATGGTGCGGTTCGCCCTCTCGACTACGCCGTTCAGCTGCGGAGAGTGTGGCATAGTTTTCTGCCACATGATCCCCTTGCTCTTAATCCGTGCCAAGCAGCCCTCGTACTCACCGCCGTTGTCGCTCCGGAACGCCTTCACCTTCAACTCCGTTTGCCGCTCCACAGCCGCCACGAACTCCTGTATACACAACAAGACATCGCTCTTCCTCTTGATGATGTAGAGGTAGAGCTTGCGGCTGTGGTCGTCAATGAAGGTCATGAAGTAGCGAGCGTCCCCAATGGACCTCTCGAATGGTCCACACACGTTAGTGTGGACCACCTCCAACTTCGCCGATGCACGCGTCCCTTTGCCATTGAACGGCTGCCATGTTGCCTTATCGACCACGCACGGCTCGCACACGGCATTCTTGGCTGCATCGAGGCTCTTGACCTCAAGACCCCGCACCACTTCCTCCTTCGCCATGTCCCTCACCGTTGAGCGAGTGATGTGACACAACCGGCGATGCCACAGGTCCAGAACCCTTCATCCTTCGTCATGAGATTGGCGTCGTCGGTCCTCACCGCATCGGCAAGAACCTTGGTACGGAGAAGGTACAGGTCCTCCTCCCTCTTGCCACGTGCAATCACCTCGTCGTCCCCCTCCTTCCAGATGATAGCCTCCTTCTTGTTGAAGAGTACCTCGAGCACCTTGTCGGTAAGGCGGCTCACTGACCTTAGGTTAGCCCCAAAGTTGGGCATATGGAGCACGTCGTAGATGGTACACGGAATGATTTTCCCTTTCACCACTGACTTGATGCGAACATTACCTTCGCCCGCGGCCAACTCCATTTTGCCGTTGGCGACTGTCATGCGCCACTCAGTGGCATCGTAGGTGAAGAATGCCGCTCGGTTGCATTGCGTGTGGCGGCCTGATCCAGAGTCAATCACTGTGACGTCCGGATCCGTCAAGTCGGTAGACTCCCTGGCCATCATGGCTTGGGTGTCCTTCTTCCCGCCCTTCCTGGGCTGGTCCGACTTCTTGTTGGGGCAGTCGCGTGCGTAATGGCCCTGTTTGCCACAGTTGTAGCACTCCCCCTTCTTTTCACCTTTCTTGGTGCCCTGATTTGTACCCTTCCCCTTCTTGCCTCCCCCTCCACCTTGAGGACGGACGGCATAGACGGAACTCGATGTCATCCCGCTATCTCTCCCACCATGCCGCATCCATTCATTGTGGACGTACTCAGCCACCTTCGGGTACTTCAGCTCATCGGTGGACCAGCCACCAACGATGGTGATCATGGGATTCCAACTGTCCGGCAAGGCCAAAAGGAGGATCATGGCTTGTAGCTGAGGGTCGATCTTCCACCCGGTGGCTACGCACTCGGTAGTAAGGGACTCGATCTACTACAGGATCTCCATGATGTCGTCGCCTTTGTTGGCACGGAGGGTGACGATCCTCTTGAAGAAGAAGAGCTGGTTAGCAAGGTTGGTGGATTGGTAGATGGTCCAGAGTTTCTTCCAGGCCTCTATGGCCTCCGTGCATCCTTGAATGAGGGAGCGTTGCGTCGGAGTAAGCGTATACACCAACAAGGCAAGCACCTTCTTGTTGGGCTTCTTGTACTTGTCCACTTCCTCCGGCGTCGCCGTATCCGGACGGGCAGTTTCCTCACCCTTGACGAGCTCAAGTAGGCCCTTGTCATCGAGGAAGACCTCAAACTCCCACCTCCACAGGTGAAAGCCAAGCCCATCGAAATTCGAGATGGCGCTAATGCTCTCTTGCTCAGTTGGTGCCATGGCGCGCGGCGGTAGCATGAAGTTGTAGAACTAGGGTCCTTCTAGGCACATGGGTCCATAACCCTTTGTTGGCTCTAGTGGGTATGGAGGTAGCCTCACGGATGCCTAGCTCTTGCTGATGCACACTACCAGTGTTTGGGGCAGCCAATGGACACCTTTGGTGAAGAGTGTGGAACACAAGGATCACAGATGTGAGTGGGCAGAACACGTCGCATTCAGTAGAACTGAATTGAAACACGATTTTGTTACTTAGCATAGTAAGATTACATCATATCCTTATAGCCTGTGATTTAAAATTTCCAACGCATCCAAGCACGCCCAAATCGGAGCACTAGAGCCCCTGCTACAGCCGTCGAAGTAACCCTTGGTGGAGCCGTCCACCTTGCCTTGCACGCTAGGCAATGGGAGGCGCTTCGACGATGACCCGTCGAAGCACCTTTCCTCGCCGAGAAGTCAAGGAGAAGTTCACCCTGGTCAAGGAGAGTCTTCTGGTTGCTTCCTTTATAGTCCTGGTGCATTCGGGGGTCGTTGGAGACGAACTCAGATCACTGGTGGTGGATTATCCCGCCACCCATGACGGATACCAGATTCCAACCCCCAACACCCGAATTTTGGGCTAGGCTAACTTTCTGAATACTCACTCAAATCGAGCGATTCAAAGCTCGATCCTGCATGGAAAAATCCAAGGAATCCAAATCTCAAGTTAGATCAGGTTTTTCACCACTCCTCAGTGATCGAACCAGGGAGTACGATCAACGGCACTCATGGCAAGGGGCACACCATGTCAACACTCTTGGAGGTGACTCGAAGTCCTCGCGCCGAGAGGGGCCGGCCGCACCAGCTCCTGATCCTAGGACACTAGTGACCGTCTTCTGCTGTTGTTGCACCTGTTTTTGCACTGATGTCTATGCTGCTCCAGTCAGAGCAATTCTAGGTTGTTCGGAGAGGATAGTCTAGCTGAAACTGGTTGCGGCAAGCATCAGGCACAACTGATCGACCTGGAGCTGCAGGTCCGCTATGGGGTCTGCAGTAGGGGGGTTGCACAGCTTTCCTATGTCCCGGTGGCATCGTCCTCATTGGGCATTTTTGCTACTGCTGCTACTCCTATTACTTTAGTTGCTTCTATGACTGCTTGTGCTACAGTTTCCATGGCGGCTCTTACTCCTATTGGTGCTGCTACTACTCCTGCTGATGCTATTGTGGCTGTCGCTATTGCTATGGCAGCCGACGCTCCTGTTGCCGCTGTCACTACTATTGCCCACTACTACTACAATGGTGGTTGTTGCTGCTACTACTGCTATAGTTGTTGCCACTGCTTTCGTGGCTATTGTTGCCGCTGCTACAGCTACAGATGTTGTCACTACTACTGTAGCCGTTGCTGCTCCCGGTGCTGACGTCACTGCCGCTACTGCTGTCACGGTCGCTGCTCCTACTATCGCTACTAATGCTATTGCGGTTGTCCCAGCCACTGCTACCACTGATGCTACTGCTACCGTTGCTGCTGTTGCGGTTGCTGTAGTGGTTGCTCCTATTGATCTTGAGCTTATTTGTGTCTTTTTTGTTATTTGGTTTGTTTGTTCTTACTTTCATGTTTGGCATGGATAGTGGGCTGAGCCCACAGGCCGTGGTGGTTGTGGGGTCAGTGGCGGTGGCGGGGACTGCCAGCGCCGCCATGCAACGGCCGCTGTAACCGCTGATGTTGCGGCCGCTGGTGCTACGGTCACCATTGTAGCGGTCGCAACAGCAGCTGCTGCTGCACAGGTGGAGCTGCAGCTGCTACTACTACAACCACGGTTTATGTTGCGGTTGGCGCTACTGCCACTGCCATTGCTCTTGCCGTTGTTGCGGCCGTTGTCACTACGGCCACTGTAGCAACAGCTGCTGCATCTGCTGCTGCTGCTAACGCTGCCGTTGCAGCTACCATTGCTATTTTCACCATTGCTGCTGCTGCCACTGCCGCTCTGGCTGCACGTGCTCCAGCTACTACTTCTACTACTACCGCAGTGGATCTTGCTGCTGCTCCTATCGCTGTCGCTCCTACTATTGTTGTTGCCACTACTACTGCTAATGTTTTTATTGCTGCTGTTGTTGCGGGTCACTCACTCCTCTGGTTGAAGTCGCCACGTGCGTCGTTGCCAGTATGTTGTCTGACATCATTGCATTGGCCACTCACATCCCTACGTAACATGTGGGGGTCAGAGCTGCCGGGAAAAATCCGGCAGCAGTTCCCCTATGTGAGTCCTACCAGACACCAGACGGCCCAAAACCCGAGCGTTGTCCATTTTGCCTGAAAATTAGACCATACCAAAAAAACCACGTTGTGAACACAGTGGTGCAGAATCAGCGAGAAAAATACATATGTAGAGTTACAGCTGCCTAAACCCGGGTGCCAGCTGCATTGCTCTTTACAGGTATCTATGACTACTGATGACGTGACAGCCAAGGATTGCTGCCAATGGAGTTGGTCGTGTGAGGGTCTTGTGTCAAAAGCGCGAGGAGGAGGAGATGCACATGCTCGGCTTCACGNGCCTGAAAATTAGACCATACCAAAAAAACCACGTTGTGAACACAGTGGTGCAGAATCAGCGAGAAAAATACATATGTAGAGTTACAGCTGCCTAAACCCGGGTGCCAGCTGCATTGCTCTTTACAGGTATCTATGACTACTGATGACGTGACAGCCAAGGATTGCTGCCAATGGAGTTGGTCGTGTGAGGGTCTTGTGTCAAAAGCGCGAGGAGGAGGAGATGCACATGCTCGGCTTCACGGCGAGTCTACTGAACAGCGTCCCGTGGGCATCAATGTCCATCGTGCCTGTCGTCTACACGAGCATGGACACCATCCGAGAGGTCACAGTATCAGTCAGTGAGACAATGCATAGACAAAACAAGAACAGGTTACTCTGTTGCTCTCCGTACAACGGTTGAGGCAGCAGCGGATGGCCTACCAAAACACACTAAACCCAAACACCCAACTCAAAGCTATCCTTGTTGTTGTAGCATGCATGTTTTCTCCTTTTGTCTGCGTGGTGCCACGTGGCGCCCCACTGCTACGTCTCAGAACTGTTGTGCTGCTTTGACGCTCACACGCCCCCCTGCGCTTTGATACCAAGCTAAAATTAGTCTAGGGCATGCATGCCCATGTTAGATGAGACATGAACTCCAGTGGTGAGCGGGAGAATTGCATTGCAGAAATTTGGCTAAGTATAGAACGCATGAATTCATAGTCAAGGAGAGAGTACAATGAGTCCTACTAAGAGCTTATGTACAGGGACTGGTGGCTAGCCCACCAGGCCCTGTCATCCCTGTCATGCCAATAGGCGTGAACGGGGAATACACGTCACAAAATTTGAAACCACACAAGGGAGATCTTCGGAGGCACTGTAACAGTCAACCGTGTGCACGGGTCTTGACCGACAAGAAAATATGCAATATACCCGAACCACATCCAGAATCTACAGTGATAAACTAGCATCATCCGTAAGCCAAGCTAGGGAAGTTTAGGCCTCCCAAGATGGTAGAATGTGTAACTAGGCGTCACATGTCATAGACATAACGTGCTCTTATGTCAGTGTGTTGGTGACCTCTGGACTTGACACCACTCACATGCAGGCAAGCTGCTGTGGTCGACGACCATCTCAGCGATCTCAGCTTCACCTTGCATATTCCTATGTGCACACAGGAGTTTTCTTGGTGGCCAAGTCACAATGGTCAATTTCTCGACAACATCAACTTTGCTCTCTGCTAATTTAGTTTGATAGAGCTTGTTTTTTTGCTTCCGCTGTTTCTTTCCGTTTGTCATTCGGCCACCCGAGTGCGCTGTAATGTTGACGTGTTCTGTCTAATTGCTATTTGGATGCTAGTAGCTATTTTCCTGGATTTTCCCATAGACCAGCTATCACGCGGATTGCACTTACGTTGGCCATACTGAGAGCGGAGGCGATATACCTCTCTTGCTCATTGTACTAGCTAACTCTCATTCTTTCAACCAGATCTTCGCCGTCTCTCCACCATTCCCAACGTCGTCTGTTGCATTGTGTCCCTTATGACCCACACTCTCACACAAGTCGTCGTTAAAGGGGGTTTCTCCATTCTCTCATGGTATCAGAGCAGTTGAGAGACTGCACCCTCGCATTCCACCATACAATACGCAGCATCAGCTTCTTGCTGGGCTAGGTTGGGTTTGGTCGGGGCGAACAGATCCTGGCAACGTGGTGACCCTGAGCCAATGTGGCGACCCTGAGCCGATGGCTCACACCACGTAGTACTCCGGCAAAGCCGGAGGCGGAACGCTGCCGAAGTCACGGCAACAATTCTCTCGTCGCGGCTGCCATCTCGATGCCATCGAGATGGCATCGAGATGGCAACAAGCGCGCACAACCAAGCTGCAAACCTAATGGCGTCACTCTGAGCCATCAAAGCAACGGAAGCAGCAACAAACTGCGGCCTTTTGGGCCGCAGCACCTCTCCCTTGTGGCACTCTCTGTCACAGCCACAGCATCCTAGCCATGGCAGTAGCCGTAACTATAGGTTGCGGCTGTATCCTTGTGCCCCTTGGGGTCCTTCGCCCATCCGCTGGCGATTGTGCTGCCACATAACCCGTGGCAGGACCGTCCCTAGTTTGGTTGTCTTCAATAGCTCAGGCAGCACTCTTGGTGCCACACCTAGTTGGAAATCCAAGGACAGGCATTCGCTATTGGTCGTGCTCCAACAGCAGCGGTAGCACTCGGCAGTCGCGTTCACGCCACTAGCCGTCGCGGCTGGCACAGCAGCTTGCCGCGCAGTATCTCGCAGGCGTAGCTCACAGCAGCAGCAGCATTCACACCTGCATTCGTAGCAGTAGCATTTGCAGCAATAGCATTCGCAGCAGTAGCTCAACAGGCATGGCAGCACCTTCAGCCGCAGCAGATATCGCAGCACCAGCAACAGTGTCTCCGTTGCGCAACTCACACTGTCTGTAGCCGTGCACGAGTAACCGACGCCTAGCACATCAGCACTCAACAGCAGCGTGCCGCTTCTTGGATGCTGACCGCCCCCACACGCGGCGCAGCGAGTAGTGGTTGGCTCCTTGATCACCGAGGCCCGTCAATTGCGAAGGCCCCTCAAGCTTCACGGTGACAAGCTCCAGGCTCCCAATCTGCGGACAACACAAAAAAACGGGCCCAAGGTGTACCCGGGTCCCCTCCTTGGCAGCCCCTCTCGGGGCCACCCCTACAGATCTCCACCTTTTACTTTTTTGTTATTATTCTTCTTTCCCTTTCTGTTTTCATTCATTTTCCGTTTTATCTTTCTCTTTCATCACTTCCCTTCACTTCTCTTCTTCCCCTCCGGATCAAGATCCGGAAATTTGAGTGATTGTCCCAGTGCCTCGGGAGACCAACGGTCGTGGGGAATGAACTCGGACTCGTCAGACTTTTTTCACTTCCTCATAGGCCCACCCTGGGATTTTTCCCTTGGCTTTTGCACTCATTCCTGTTTTTGGTCATGATCTACCCGTTTGCTTGCTACCCGGGTACCCGGGTTCTTCTTCCAATACCTGGAAACATCTCTCTGTTTCCCGGGTGGTGCCATGAACACGTGGGCATTTTTCTCATGCCCTTGGCTTCCCTTTCCTTACCTCTTTGTTCTCTTCTCTCCTACTCTTGTGTTCTTTCACATTCTCTCCCCTTGGTCAAGACACCAGTGTTTGGGGATTTGTCCCGGCATTGTGGGAGACCATTCTCAGGTTCTCCTGTCACTCCTCCTTTCTTTCTCTCCTTTGAGCTGTCCGTTCTTTCAGCATGGCATCGTCGACGATGCCTCCACCCGGAGTGGCATAGACACCACCCTACTGGGTCCCCTCGTTCTATGGACCACCCTCACCGTTCTACATAGCTCCTTCATGGATTCATGCACCTGCTCCCCAGGCGTTCCCTTTCTCTCCTTCGACACCCATCTATGGGTGTGGCCCGCTGGACATGCGGTCTTCCTTGGTCCTCTCCAGGGGCTCTCTCCCTCCACCTACATGCACTCGACCTGTAGCGGTCTCCTGCGGCGTGAGTCTTGTGGTTGGGTCTGGAGGTCACCACTGTGAGTCGAATAGAGCCCTTCTGGGAGCTTCATTGGACAGTCCGGTTGGTGAGGGTACATGGATTGAGGATTGGAAGCATGTCTCTTATCCCCGTCGCTTCACAACTTATCCTGAGCGTGCGCCACCTTTTGCGGATTTCACTGGTAACGTTGTCGCATGTCATGTCACATCAACTACACGCGTGTCACGCGGATTCTGGATTATTGACTCTAGAGCCACTCATCGCATGACGTCGTCACATCTTGCATTTGTGTCGTTGGGACCTGTCGGTGACATATGGTTCGTTCATACTGGATAAAGACAAATGCTCCTGGTCCAGGGTGTCGGCGTCGTGCGATTTGTTAGACCTGGTAGTGATCTGTTTCTGCCTGATGTGTTGTTCGTGCCCGCACTTGAGGTCAGTCTGTTGTCTGTCACTACTCTCGATGATCCGGGTATGGATTTCGTGGCGTCTCATGGTGTCGGCACTGTCTCCTTGTAGTCTTCTGGACGTGTTGTTCTTCATGGTCTCCGGTGTGACAAACTGCATCCTGTTCCATTGTTTGTACCCACTCCGACCATCGTTGCATCTGCTCATGTCCATATTGCTCCCTCACTCTCCCCTGAGCACACTCGCCTTCTACATCGATCTCTCTTCCATGTGCACACCGCCGCCATACGCAACTTGCTTCACCATCAGCCTGCCCCTAGTTTAGACGTTGCCACCTTCTCTGCAACCTGCAATACTGATTGCATGGATTGTGCGCAAGACAAGATGCATCGCGCCCCATTTCTCGTGTCTATGTCACGCACCCACGAGCCACTCGCTTTCGTCCATGCTGACGTGATGGGCCCCTTCCCGGTTGAATTTCTCGACGGTGGCCGCTACGTCCTTTGTCTCACTGATGATTACTCTTACTTTCGCTGGACTTACTCACTTTGCTTGAAGAGTGACGTTGGGCCTATGATCGAGTCTTGGCTCATCCAAGCACAGCGTGCATGTCAACGCAAGCTACAGGTATTTCACTCCGATCGTGGTGGTAATTTCATTGGCTCCACTCTTCGCTTTTGTTGTTTATGCCCCTTTGGCCACTGCTATAGCTTAGCGGACAGGTTGGGCATGCACTGCTCCCTTGGAGTAAGTCCCCCATACCTGGTTCGTGGTGCAAGTCCAAGCGAGACACCAGCAGTGTAGCGCAATGGATAGCACGTTCGACTTAGGGACAACAGTTCCTGCGTTCGAGCCTTGGTGTGCGCAGGAGGCTTTTTGACCTTCCTGCACAGGGGGAAGTTTCTCAGACATTTCTCCATGCATGAGGAGAGTGCGCCACTTGGCGGTCAGTGGATGCACCAATTGGTGGACTGGTGAGGTGGTGTGGAGTGACCACCCCAAAAGTGCCACTACCCACACACCTTAGAAGCCAGGCCTAGGACTATATGTACCAGGCTCATTCCTCATTCTAATTACACAATCTGGTCTTAGATGCTCCTCACAGAGTTGTCCAACTAAGGAAGAGTATAAAGAAGACACTGGTTGGTCTAAGACCAAGGAGTTAGTCTTTGACTAGCACCTCGCGCGAAAGTGACCAAGTGTTAACTGGACACAGTTGCTAGCAAGTGATTGCCTAGGAACTGCTCAGTGTGGAACCGTGATCCTGAGGGTGATATATTCTCCTAGCTAAAATGCTAGGAGCAGACGGCAGGTGCTATTGTGTCGGCCCTATTTTCTAGTCCATTCGCCTCAGGCCGGTTGACAAAGGGTTATGGGCCCACACTGACCAATTGTAAGGCACGCTTTGCTCAACCCTGGTACGCTCTCTCCAGGTGCGTACACCGCCTCCATCAGCTCCATCAGCTCCATCAGCCTCATCAGCTCCAACGGCTGGATCTGCACTCAGCACACAGGGACAAAGGACAAGCTCTGCCCTTGGAGGCACGACCCTTGTGTCTGAACCAGGACAAGCTCTGCCTTTGGAGGCAAGACCCTGGGTGTGTTGGTGTAGATATCTTCTCTTTCTGCAGGTGAACATCAGCCGGAGGGGAAAGCAACGGATCTGTATCCTAAAACCGGTAGCAGACATCAGCTAACATCAGCCTACATCGGCCTCGACGCAGCAGAGAAGCGGGAAGTGGATAAGGGCAACAAAAATGGTTGACCCATCAGGAGGAGTGGAGGCTGCCGCAGGGCAGTCCTAAAACTCAACAATGGCTACCACAGGGCAGACCACTGGAGCAACTGTGAGTGTTACGTCATTGCCACAAGGTCTTGGACCCTTGGGAGGAATCCCCATTTGTGAGGGGATTGAATTCCCCCTTTGGAGATGGCAGCTCGAGCTGGCGGTGAAAGTGCGCGGCTTCATCAAGCTACTGAAGGGAGAGGAGCAGGTTCCCGTGGAGGACACACCCGAGCATGAGGCATGGATGGATCGAAATGATATTGTTATGTCATTCCTTAGCAACGCGATAGNCAAAAATTATGTTCCCATCATTGCGGGGTTCACATTGGCTTCGGATGCTTTCGACAAGCTCAAACGTGTGCACCCATCCACCTCCCTCGCGAACAGATTATTCATCCTACAACGGCTGATCAGCATGCGGTTGAATGAGGGGGAGTCTATCCCTGACTTCTTACAGGAGTTTGAAGGACTCCTTGGAGAGGCTCGCCAAATGAACTGGGACCTTGATGAAAAGATGCAGGCCATGATCCTCCTCATGGCGCTACCGGAGAGCTGGAGTCCAATGATCAACATGATGGGTGGTTGGAAGGAGAACGACCTGACGTACACGGCAGTGTCCGAGTACGTGCGAAACGAGGCCAGACGTCGCAACGGCAGTGAGGGTAACTTCTCAGCCTATACCGCACGCTACAACGGCCGCGGGAGCAAATGGTCGACCTCTGGTCAGAACGACGGCAGCGGAAGCGGTGGCGGCGGAGGCAACAATGGTGGCAAGGCTCCCAAGCGACAGGGCAACTGCCACAATTGTGGCAAACCTGGGCACTGGGCAAGAGAGTGCAGATCGCCAAAGAAGGAAAACGGCGGGAGCAGTGGGACCAAAGGCAGCAAAAAGGGTGGCAAAGAGGCCACCAACATGATGGCTCAGAGCACACCTCCAGCAAAGGGAGCGGCTCTGCTCGGGCCAGGAGCCTTCGGGCTGGACTCCGGCACCGACCATCACTCTAGCAATGACCAGGCTGGATTTGTATCCATCGGCCCAACTGAGCAGCGGTTCAAATGTGCCAACGGCAGCATTGCGAACACAAAGGGTGTGGGAGACAAGCTGGTGAGCATCAGCCTGAACGGTGAGGAGAAGGATCTACGGTTTTGTGATGTGGTCTACATGCCCTCGTTTGCGGCAAACCTCCTGTCCATGTCAACAATCACGGACAACGACATGACGGTGGTGTTCACGCAGAAGAAGGCGGTCATCATCAAGAACATGGACATCAAGGTCCTCTAAACCAGCAAAGACCTCATTGCTCAGAATCCACAAGTCGATGGGCTCTACGTGCTGCAGACAATCACGGCAGAGTGCTCAAAAGACGAGGGTCATGCAGGTGCGGCAGAGGCAATGATCTCGGCACCAACGTAGGAGAACACACCAGCGGATACTCGAAAGGTAATCCCCTGCCGCAAAGGATGAAGACGCTAGGCTGTGGCATAGACGCTTTGGGCACATTGCAAACAGCACGCTGCAAGTCATGCAGCAATAGCAGCTGGTCCGTGGCATGGAGGGGTGCAAGAAGGATGCAACTGGGTGCGGTAACCTGTGTGAACCTTGCCTCCAAGGCAAAACCAAGCGAAAGCGCTTTGAGCGCAACGGTCACCGCGCAGAAGCAGCCCTTGACCTGATTCACACCGACGTGTGCGGACCATTTCGCACGGCGTCGAACGGTGGCAGTAAATACTTCCTGACCTTCATCGACAACCACAGCCGCAAGGTGTGGATCTACTTCCTCAAAACCAAAGGAGAGGTCAGAGAGAAGTTGCTGGAGTTTGTCGCCATGGTGGAGTGGCAGACTGGAAAGAAGGTCAAGGTACTGCAAAGCGACAACGGCGGAGAGTATGAAGCATGCAGGGGCTCGATGCGGCAACACGGGATCAACCACCAGCCTACAACGCCCTACACACCCCAAAGCAATGGTGTGGCCGAGCGGATGAACCAGACCATCCTCGGCATGGTGCATAGCATGCTCTTTGATGCAAAACTCCCACCGCGCTTCTGGGCAGAAGCTGCAAGAACGGCATGCTACCTTGTCAACCAGACTCCTGCGGCTGCTCTGGGAAAGATTGGAAAGAAAAAGGGTGGGCAGCAGATGACGCCACAAGAGGTGTGGTCAGGGAAGAAGCTGAATGCCTCACACCTGCGAGTTTTTGCCTGCAACGCATGGGAAAAGGTCCAGGTGGGAGAGGGTGGCGAGAAGCTCGATGCAAGAGCGCGAAAGTGCGTGATGGTGGGCTACGAGATGGCCCACAAGACCTACCGTCTGTGGGATCTGACAGCAAGAAGGTTTATCACCAGCCGGGATGTGACTTTTGATGAGAGGACACTAGGCAAGGGAGAGCCGATTGATCCCACGCAAGCTCCAAAACAGTGAGAGTGGTTGGTGCTGCTGGAGTCAGGGGATCAAGCTCCTGAAAACTGGCAAGTGGTGCCAGTACGGCATGCCACAGAGAAGAGTGGTGTGGTAGGGAGAACGGTTGCACAGGCTGACGCAGCGGCGGGCTTTGACACAGAGTCGGAGACGTCCAAGGCCTCTGAGACCAGCTCGGAGGCCATTGGCTGTTCACTAGAGGAAGATTTAACTTCAGGGTAGCCTGCACCACAGAAGAAGCAGCAGAGCAGAGATGAAGCACCAGCAATGTCGCGTCGTGGCACGCGGCAAAGAAAACAAACTCCACAGTATGACGCTGACACCGGAGGCTGGACTGGACTGAGCTGGTCCTGTTTGGCTCAGGGAGAGCCGCACACTGTGGCACAGGCGCTGACAAGGCCCGATGCGGCCAAATGGAAGGAGGCCGTGGACAGCGAGTTTGCGTCCATCGAAGAGAATGGTACATTGGTGCTGGTGGACAGACCCGCTAACGCTCACGTGGTGGGCTCAAAGTGAGTGCTTAGGCTGAAGCGGAAGCAGGACAACAGCATTGACAAGTACAAGGCAAGGATTGTGGCGAAGGGATTCTATCAGCGCGCAGGGTCCGAGTATGATGAGACCTTCGCACCGGTCGTCACGTTCGCCTCCATCAGGTCCCTGCTGGCGGTCGCTGCTGCCAAAGACCTGGAGATCCATTAGATGGACGTCAAAACAGCTTTCCTTTACGGGAAGTTAGACAAAGAGGTGCTCATGGAAGTGCCGGAGGGGGTGGATGCACTCGCAGGAAAGGTGTGTTAGCTGGTGAAGGCGTTGTACGAGATGAAACAGGCCCCACGGATCTGGTACAAGGAGATGGACAGCTTCATGGCTGAGGTCTCCTTCGCGCACTGCAAGAATGATCCCAGTGTCTATGTGCGGGAGGACGGGCATGGCTTGCTTCTTGTGGCGTTGTATGTGGATGATATGATCATGTGTTCTTCCTCGCATGAGGCCCTTGTGGGCCTGAAGGAGCAGCTCAGCAGCAGGTTTAAGATGAAGGACATGGGTCCTCTCGAGTACTACCTCGGGATCGCCGTCCACCGCAACCTCAAAGCAGGCACCATTGAACTCAACCAGACCAAGTACATCATGGATGTCTTGAAGC
>SZWC01002262.1:13708-32821 GCA_023375785.1 Penium margaritaceum
GGGGATGGGGAGGGGGCCGGAGAGCGTCTCATGGAGGGAAGGGAGGCTTGAAAGTGGTCGGCCTCTTATTGGAGTTGGGAGAGGGTGAGGGGCGTTGAGGCGAAGGGAGGCTTGTAGAAGGCCGGGAATCTGGGCATCAGCGTCGATCAGATGGTAAAGAGGCAGAAGAAGCGATGAAATGACAGTGACGAAGACTGAAGATGGTGAGAATGGTTCGAAGAACGAGCAGTTGCTCCACGACCTGCCACGGTGCGCTAAACAGTCTATTACCCCTTTTCCCTCTTTTCCTATCTCTCGCGTCCCCTCGGCCTTCCCCATACATCCCCACAGATTTTCCTTGCCTTTTCCACCTTGCGTCTACTCCGTGTATCTCGAACACTTGCGCATTTTCGGTTGCTACACGAATGTGACAACGACGTGCTGAAGTCTGGCTTTCTTCCACGCAAAGTCCTCCAGCTACTCAATTCCTCAGTACAAGCCACAACCACACCGTCGTCTGTCGTTTCTTGCACAGCACGGAGGAGGTGTCAAACGTGAAAAATATAAGTGGTGTACAGATGATTGTGTCGACTTTTCAGTGACCTACCAATTTACGTTCGTCTCCGTTGTAGTCTAGTCGGTTCTCATCCGAGCGACCCGGGTTCAAGTCCCGGCAACGGAATTTTGGTGGCTAACTCTTTGCCTGGCTTTCCTTCGGCATGTCCATCAAGCATGTCCATCAAAAGTGGCTTCATCCAGGCTCGAGCTGGAGACTTTCAGTGTGTTAGACTGACGTGATAACCAACTACACCATGAAACCGTATACACTATGTAGCTGCTTACAACTTCATTGTTTCTTCAAGCAATCGTACTGCTGCACATGCGGCTGCGGCAGTAGCGGCATCAATTGCGGCCACGGCGCTTGCGGGTCTGGCAGCGACGGTGATCGGATGTGGCAGCAGGCGGGCTCATTGTCGAGAACCCGCTCTGCGCGCCACCACCGCGCTACTCATTCTGACCGCAACCACTAACGTATGTTTCTCGCACACTTATCGCAAATCGTTGAAGGAAGGAATGTCTGCTGCTCTGTGCGCATCCGCACATCCTCAACTGAAAGCTAGAGCTTGTCCTGCCGAACATGCTGCTCTCCTTTCTGCCGAGCGTGCCAAGGAGCATGCCACCAGTGCTGGAACCACGCTGCACTGGTTCAGGTGGTAGGGCTGTCGCCTGCACGGGAGGAGCTCCGAGTTGTCGTCCAATCGTGAGTGCGTCTGACTGCACTAGAGCCTGGATTCCGAACAGGAGAAGCTGTTGTGGACGAACATGTACCTTACCTGCTGTATTCCCCGTCATGTGCAAAGACCAGCAGTGGTACGGCCATGGGCACTCTCACTACGCAGCCATGCATGTGGGTAACACATCCTTTCATCACTCGTACATAGAAATATGTCGCATGGTGTTGGCATGAGGAATTGCACGCGCAACTATCAACCTTGAGCCAGAACATGATCGCCGATGGCGCGAGTTTCTCCACTGGTGTCAAGGCGATGAGAGTTTTGAGAGTAGTCTTCTGTTTGAGAGAAATTCAGCTTTTGGTCGCATTAACTGCGACGAATGTGACACGAGCAGAGGAGCAGTGGCCGGTGGGCTGGCTTCAAACGTACCTCTGTACAAACCAGAGACATTTTTCGGAAGTTGAGTGACCATGAAAGTTTCAATGGTCCTATGCCTAAAGCACTGGAGGATGATTCCCCTTAGGCTTACTCCTGGTTAAACTCGTCTCGCTTTCTTCCTGTAGGTGATTTGGTACGTATTGCTGAATGTTCTGACGATTTGGACATCACTGCACGGACGTGTAACAACTGTGTGAGATTACAAGGTGTGTATCGCCAGTCATGCCAGGTGTGGCGACTCGCCACACCTTGCGCGAGTATGGACAGGAAGTCGGTAGTCAGGACTGAAACCACCCCAACTCGGTCGGTTCCTGCCACGTCTTGCTGAGAAACGTATGAATGGTGAGTCAAACTGTCAGAGAACTTCCAGGCCTGCACATTTAATTTTTTTCTAAACGCTTTGCAAAGCGTTTAAGAAAAAATTAAACAGGCCTGCACATTTCGTGACAGGGATGGACACGAACGAATACGTGACTCCTTCCAAGTTTCAGGAAGTGCAACAGCATGAACGTTGCATGTTGCAGTGAATCTGAGTAGATTTGCTCTCCACATGTACATGTAATGGCTGTGGGAGCATGGACAATTGGATATGATGCAAAGCACCACAGAGTACTACCTTGCAGACCGTGACTTTGAAAACTGCAGACTTCAGCGAGATTGTTGACCTCCTGTGCCAGTTCTGCTCAAATTTACGTATGATGCAAGGGCATTATCTTTGTGGTGTATCATGGAAATGGTGGGGTGAGATGAGATGAGATTTCCTTCTTTTTCTTCCAATGGGAATATCATCCGTTTGATCTTGTGGGGGTGTAACTCCTCCTGGTTGGGCACCTGGCTTTTACCAGCTGCTCTTACATCATAAACAACGCGCCCAAATTACTCTGCAATGTTGCAGCAGTAAGTTGAATACCAGATCACGATCTTATGGAGAAAACTTTCGTACTCCTTGATTTGGACTACCTCTAACTGACTATCGACTGCTCACAACTTGTGGTGCAGTAACTGTTGGTTATGAATCAACAGTCACTGCAGTCTCGCATGAATATAACATATGGAAGTGACCTCTTACCTCCACCCGCACACACCGTCATCACTGCAGGTGACCAATTAAGATCCAAGCTCTTGGGTGTAGCACTGTGTTGCATTATGCAGCGTACAACTATGGTTCCGCCATCGAACCGGTACATGGTGGCCAGATTTCCAATGTCAGAGTTGTGGGAAGCCGACTTACAATAATGATCTTTACTCCTGCATTCTCACATGAGGCATACAATCATAGGAGTGGATGCACCACATATGGTCATGGTTGATGTGGTTTGAGTTTTATCATTTGCATGTTTTCGAGGGAATGGAACAAGCCTTAGTAGTAGTGAGGGGTGTATTGTGCATGTTG
The DNA here is from genome assembly GCA_023375785.1 of Penium margaritaceum. NCBI lineage: Eukaryota > Viridiplantae > Streptophyta > Zygnematophyceae > Desmidiales > Peniaceae > Penium > Penium margaritaceum. The sequence goes on from SZWC01002262.1 coordinate 16,754, forward strand.
GAGAAGAATAGAGGACAATACAAACGGTTCTCATTTGACAAAGATGTGCTTGAAAGACTGAAGAAATTAGTGCAAAGGGTGTGGAAGAAAGGAATCTTCCCCTCCCGTATACTTTGGCGTGCGCTCACAACTAGCGCTACCATCTGGCTGGGGAGATAGTGCCAGGGTTGTGCTACACCCAGGGAAGTTAACGAAAGAAAAGAAGCATAAATCGAAAAACGACATGGGCTGGTCAGCTGGTCGAATGACAAACCACAAGGAACAACAAAAGCAATAAAACAAGCTCTACAAGAGCAAGAAGCTATGTGTGCAAGAAAAATGTCCTGTGGTGGGTGACAATTGAGAAAACTCCTCGACAGACAGGAGGGCATGTAGAATGCGCTGGAACCTGTTGAAGCACCTTTCTCCCATTGCTAAGTACTTGCACGTGAGTTTTGCATCAAGCCCATAGGTCACCGAAACAGACACAGCAAGATGCCCCCATGGCCCATAGACGGCAGACGCCAGATGGTAGCAAGGGACACAAGCACACGACGAAAGGGAGCCACAAGACGGGCAAAGCAAAGGGCACAGAGGGGACGGGACGAGCAGGAAGAGAACGACACACATCAGCCTGGGTCCAGATAGACAGAACAATAGAGTGCAAAGCAACCTTGAACTTGTCGCTGCGCAATGCCTTGGTGAGGAATTCAACGAGCTGCTTCCACTTGTCAACCCCAACCAAGTGTACGTCGCCACAAGCAATACGCTAACGCACAAAGTGATGCTCGATGTTGATGTGCTTTGTGCGTGTGTGATGCATGCCGTCGTGCTCAGCAATGCGACATGTTCTTTCGTTGTCGTAGCGGATGCTCATGCAATGAATGGATTGGTGAACTGCTGCAGGATACAACGCAACTAGATGCTCTCAGAGACCCCCACACCTAGAGCGACATACTCTACCTCAGTCGAGCTGCGTGCAACACAACCCTCCTTCCCAATCTTTCAAGCTACCGCAATACCACCGACCAGAAAGATGTGCCTCGAGCGGCTGAATGCGTCCAGATCCTGGGCCCAGTCGGTGTCCGTGTCTCCATCAACAACCACAGAGGGCTACGCGCGAAAACACACACCTAGGCGAGGAGTGGACACAAAGTAGCGAATGACACGCAATACAGCCTCCAGGTCGAGGCGATGCGGGCACAGAGACAACTGCGAAAGGAAGTTGATCGCAAAGGCGGGGTCGGCACGTGTGGTGGTGCCAAGGAACAAGAGGGAACCGATGACTGAGAGGTACGTCGTGACGTTAACTGACTCCCCTAATCGCACAGGGTCAACGGTTTTCAGAAGCCTCTATCCAACAGACGTCATAGGCATGGAAGCGTGGGGTACCGCAGTCAGCAAACCACTCCAAGATGCGAACGTAACAATCGTGATGCTATGCCAACACGCGGCTTGGACGATCACGCTCGATCTCCATGCCCAAGAACATGCGGGCAAGCCCGAGATCCTTCATCATATCAACGAAGGGTACCACGAATGTGACTTAGCCCATTGCTTTAAGGGTGTTTGCTTCAATTAGTGCATCAAGAAATTCTTGCATCATGGTGGGTGTTTGGCGTCACGAAACATGTTTAAATATGCATCTTGCCTGGAGATGCAAGGTTTAGTCATTCATGACAATCAGCAAGTGTAGAATAAGGTCAAACAAGAGGGGAAGAACAACTAAGAAATTTGAACTTGTCATAAACTCAAATCTTTTTACATCATCGTCTGAAAACAGGAAGCTACACTTGTGATCCATCTTTCTCCTTGAGTGGTTCCCACGAACTTCGCTCAAGGGCGAGAAGAACCCGCACCACGACCTTGTTCGTTTCTACGACCGGGCCCATGACCATGGCCATGGCCTTGTCGATGGCCCTTTCAGCATCCTCCTACTGCACCATCCTCACGAGGTGTTATGGTTGCAGCCAATGTTGCGACCTCTTGTCCACCACCAGCAACCTTAGGGCACTATGAACTAGAGTGGTCGGGCTATATAGAGTTATGGAAAAGTCCCTTGCGTAAGGTTACATTGCGATGCTCATGCACCGCCCGTACCTCATCGTTGTCATGACCGTGCTCATGATTTGGAACCCAGGGGTTTGTTGGATGCTTGTCCAGGAACCCTGTCCCGTTGCCCGACTATAGCATCCATGTGCATGTCACGACCTTCTTGTACACACGGAATTTGGGCGTGCATCCAAAAAGTGCTTCGGGCTTTCCGAATACACTTCACCTATGTAGTCATGCAATGTCCTCCACCTTGTCCAAGCCTGGCCTGTTGTCGTTGATGTGGTCTTATCCTTCAGCTTCTCACTGGCAAAAGCATCACGCAAGTACTCCAGTAGCAAGGAATCTGGGTACCTAAAGGTCCGAGTCCTATCTCCCATGATGAAGTATATGGCTTCCTCCACAAGTGTGGTGAACCCACTCAAGTAGGAATCGAGTGAGCTATCTAGCTACTTGACGTCCTACGACTCCTTGCACTGGGTGGACTTCTTGCGCATGATATTGCAAAAGGCCTCCCAGTATAGGGTTGCCACTCCAGGTGTGGCCGCCGCGCACCCCACTCCTTGACCATGAACTTGAAGAGTCTGTCTTCAATTTGTGTCGTAGTAAGGTCACCCTATTGGCCGAGTGGAGTCTTGTGGACACCGAAATTGTGCTCCATGCTCTTTAGCCAGTCAGCTAGCTTCACGTCCTTCCAAAGATTTCCAAAATGTGGAAAAAGAATGTGTTCATAACCGGCCCCGATGTCACCAAGGCAGGCAAGTTCTAGGTGCCACTAGCAGTATCATGAGCATTTGCGATACGCTGCAACCGATGTCTCACTCGTACCTGGGTCACATTCTACAAGAGTGTGTCAAATTCGTTACATTGGCAGCGTGTGTCAGGTGCAGCCAGATACAAGAGTTGGCGATCATGGTCAAGATCCATGATGCTTTTCTTGCCGTGGGCGAGTACGTTGTCCAGTGCAATTTTTAGCTCTAAAGTCTTGAGAGCTTCGGCGACAGCCTCGATGGACTCACGATGTTCGTGCATCTTTGTCCATTGAAGGAGGGTACGCTTTTTGTACACACCTCCGAGGAGACACACCTTTTGGAGGAAGCTGTCTTCCGCGATGACGCTCGAGAGGGTATGGCTCAGACCCAATACAACCACGTTAGGGGGATCCGTCTCCACTCCTCTGATGGTGTCACACCTCCACCGTTGGTGTTGATCTTGAGTTTTACCACTATCTCAAACATCAACTCGACAAGTTTGTGATGCACAATACACATTTATTTTGCCACAGAATCGTCCGGCTTGTGTTCACGAGAGCTTCCCACGTGGTTGATTTTGGCACTGTTGGTGCTATCAATAATCTTGCTACTTTCAGAAGCTTCTTGGAATTTGGTTGGTGCCTTGTCCTTCTCGAGCAATCGGCTAGTGGTTGCCACAAGAAAATTGGAACAATCATAATCTTTGTCACTTTCTCCATCTTCAATGTCATGCTCTCTGTAGGGATCCATGTTCGGTTGGTCCTCCTCGAATGCGTCCTCCATCGCATGGGAGTCACCCACGTGTTCCTCGACATGATCACCAAGTTTTTTTTTTCCGGCTTCCGCACACTTCTCAGTTTTGCCAAGTTTTGCGCAGGTTTCATTTGGTGACACCATTGCCATTTCTTTGGCCACTGTGCTCGTGGTGGCGGATCCCAAAATCTAGAGTCTTCTAAGGCCATGTGTTGATGCCGTCACCACCTTGTCCTTGTTGGTCTTAGACGGTACAGCACTTGCCATGCCGTCGTGACGTATGACTAGCACGCATACCTTATGTGACGGTCGCTCACAACCTCAAAAGGGTTCTACCGCTTTTTTTGCCTTTGCTTTCACAATCGGTGAGGCAATGATAGTGTTCTCATCTACCTTTTAGGCTGCCACTGTTGGCACAATCACATGATAAAAAGTCCTATTTTTCTGCATGACCACATTCCATACAAGCAAGTGGGTTGATGCTATGTTATTAGGCCATAACTTGAGGCATTAGGCTATCTATAGCACCTAGGAAAACTGAAACAAAAACAAATGTGAATAAACACAAGATGTTGAGCACCACTCAAAATGTTTGGAGGGAGAGGGATGCAAGTCTTTCCCACACAATATTTGTTCACTCCTCTTGTCCTTTATTTTGTCTTCAAGTCTTTGTTGGCCACTTTTTGAGCTCTTTAGATATCCCCTGTGCCTCCTTGGAGGCGTCTCCCTAGTGCTGACGGCGATGAAGAGGTCTCCAACAATTTCTAAGGAATTTCCTTCCTGATTTTTGGTGTCCTCTCAAGTCGTGCGAGTCCATGGTCTTGAGAAAAATCCATGCCCCTAGTTTTGGTTGAAGAAGGGAGGAGAGGATCTTAGGAAGAGGAGGAGGATTGGTGTCTTGGAAGTTGGCACTTCCCACCTTGTCCCATAAAACATCAAGTAGCCTCCTGAAAGAAGGGGGATGTTGGGAAGAGTTGGAAAAAATGAGAACAGCTTGTCAAGAGCTTCCCAAGGCAGTTTATGGTGATTCAAACGGTTACATTTTGAATCCGCAACCCGCTATTGCATTTCTACTGCTGTTGAAGTTACTGTTGGCATTTCATTTACGTCATAGCCACAAGAACTCTCACGAACTTGTTCACGAGGGTCGTCCTTGTCTAATAGCACTCTAACACATGAGCCTCCAGATCCTGCATGGAATTCATCGTCAAAGTTCACATAATGGCATCCCGAGCTTGTTGCAGAGAGACTCCCTGCGCATTACTTCAGGGGTAATCGTCATCAATGACCCATGCAAGGAGACTCCAATGATTTGAGTCTCCAGAGGCTCATTTCCATTTTTACTCTGCCCCATTATTCTGGATCCCAGTATCATCCCAAACACGTGATTTTGCACAAGTGTTTTGTAGGAACTCAAAGTGTGTCATTAAAAAACCCAAGCTTTCTTTTTTTATGCGTCAGTACAACACCGTCACGTGAAAGGCACAGTTGGTGATTTTGCTCTGGTATTTCTACGTGTCTCTCGCTCTCTCGCTCAATCTATTCCTTGTCCTTGCTCTCTTTCGTTAGTGAGGAAGGCAAACAAGGGTGAGGGCAAGAGGCTACAGGCTTTGACCTTGCGGCCCTCGTAGCCTCTCAGCTGGCAATTGGGCCACCAGCTTGATTGGTGGTGGGTGGCTGGCCGGCAGGTGGCCGGTCGGTCACCTGACCGGCCGCCGGCCATCGAGCCGATCGGCCACCAGGTGGTTGGCGGATAGCAAGTGGCTGGCCACTGGCTAGCCATTGCACTAGCGATGGGTGGTTGCGAACCACCCCCTTGCTAGTGTGAGGTGGGAGGGCCAAACCTGTAGGTAATGATGCTTGCTAGCATGGACAAGGTGACCCATGAGAATGAGGTACCACGTGCGTAGCCATGAGATGGAGCCAGCGGGCTCCTTTATTGTATGTAGAACAATAATGCAGGAAGAATTCGTAAAGTCAACAGACAGCAAGGTGATATACACCTGTTGACTGGGCTACCCACGGGAGACACTCAACGTGGAGCCCGGACGCCACCCAGGGATGGAACCAAACCGGTAATCGTGCGAGCTTTTGGTGGTTTCTCACTTGTCGCGATATCCCGGTCGTGTGGTCCTGAGGGATCAGCAACCCAACATCACAGGTTTACCACATGCAAGACTATGTTATTGTAAACCACATCAATAATGAGCGTATGTGAATGCATGATCTCCACTGATCCGTATGCTCCATGTCATGCTACAAAGAAACCAAGCATGTTAACTGAGCACTGAAATCAAGCTCTCAAACACATTTAGAATGGGCCCTGTGGCTGCCACTTTTGGCAGTTTACTAAAGATCTAGCTGAGTGTGCTCCACGATGTACACATTGGTGTTGAACCCGAGAGCTCTGATTCAAGTCAATCACCTGCAATGATAATGTGTTTGTGTGAAAAGAGTCAAGAGGTCACTTGCGTGTACTGCGTCCATCAAGACTTCCCAATGACCCACAGACTACTGTGGGTCATTGGGGAGTGAACAACCCACACACACATGACAGAGTGAGTCACACATGTCCCACCATCACATAAGAGGATATCCCACGTATATCAGGAGTATCACAAGCATGAAACATGTCAACAGCATGCACAGCTGCCTTGAACATGCCACTGTTAAGTGGAGCCCAGCCACAGAGGACGAGGGCAAGGAGAGAGGCCAACCTAACCAAGCCAAGTGGGGCAGTGAGAAGAGGGGAGGAAGTACAGCAATGGCTGACACTGCAATGACTGCCATGGTAGAAGAAGCTGAAACTAGAAGACAGGTAGTACCAGCCAAGGCATCAGCTGTAAGAGTAGAAATGGCGGTTGCTCTGAAGACGAGCATGAGGATGTAGGAGGTGACCCTGGATGCAGACGAAGTAGAAGAGTCCAGTGATGTGGATGCGCAGATAGCTGACACATCACTGGAGAGTGAAGTAGCTGAGGCTGCGACCGCTATGGCCACTACGTCTTTTGAAGCAGCAACCTGGGTAGTGATATTGACTGCTGCTGCTGCGAGAGACCCCTGATCAACCTCACCTGCTGTGTATGTCTCAACAGCTATGCCAGCAGGTGTGCTGGCAGGTGCACGAGTAGCACGTGCAATGGCAGCAAATGTGGACGCAACAGCTGTACTGGAGACTAGTGCTGTCTCTAAATTGGACAGAAATTCTGGTGGTGCAGATGAAAACGACGATGAGCCAGAGACAGTTTTGGGAGGAGGGGAGGGATGAACTGATGATCTGTTGGTGGCTGCTGTAGCTGTATGTGCTTTGCCACTGAGAGCAGCATTCTGACTCTGCACACATGGCAGAAGATCAACGGTTACGTCAATCACCTGTAAGCTTACCCGTTTCTCGTAGATCACGTCTGCAGAGTCAGCGTGCTGCTCTCGGTGGCGAAGCACAGACGGCTAAAACAGCTGCCAATAGATCATCAGCTCATCCCTCCCCTCCTCCCACAACTGTCTCTGGCTCAGTGTCGTATTTATCTGCACCACCTGATTTCCTATCTATTCTAGAGACAGCACTAGTCTCCAGTACAGCTGTTACATCCACATTAGCTGCCATTGCACGTGCTGCTCGTGTACCTGCCAGCACAGGTGCTGATCAAGCTGTTGATACATACACAGCAGCTGAAGTTGATCAGGGGTCTCTCGTAGCAGCAGCAGTCAACATCACTATCCAGGTTGGTGTTTCAGCAGACGTAGTGGCTGTAGTACCAGCACCCTCAGCTGAAGTGAACATGGGTTCGCTTCAGCTCCTGGAGTTGAGTGGTAAGGCAGCAGGACGGCTGCTGCACATGACCGGACCAAGCCGTTGCCGATGAGGCGGCGGCCAAATGTCCAGGACCGAAGAGACGGCCAAAGTTGTTGATGGACGGGGAATCACGGCATTCCTAGCTGCTGGGATGTTGCTGCAGAGTGGAGGTGAAGCTAGTGCTGTGGCTGCAGTATGTGCTAACGCAGCAAGAAAGCTGCTATGATGCCCGCACAATGCACCATGCTAGCAGGCCCGGTTCAGGATCGAATGTGGATGGAGAAGCTCTCTGTCTGCAGCAGGAGGCGTGTGCCTTGACTCTCTGATGCCAGTAGGTAACGATGCTTGCTAGCATGGACAAGGTAACCCATGAGAAACATGTGCCACATGCGTAGCCATGAGATGGAGCAAGCGGGCTCCTCCTTGTGTAGAGAACAACCCAGGAGGAATTGACAGAGTCATGGGGCAACAAGGTGATGTATGCCGGTTGACCGGACCACCCACACGAGATACTCAACGTGGAGCCTGGACGCTACCAAGGGATGGAACCAAATCGGTAGGCAAGCGAGCTTCAGATGGTTTCTCACATGCCGGGATAATCCGGTTGCATGGTCCCGGGGGATGAGCAACCCAACATCATCCGTTCATCACATGCAATACTAGATCATTGTAAACCACATCGACCACGAGCATATGTGGGTGCATGCTCCCTCTTGCTACGTATGCTATATTTCATGCTACAAAGAAACTAAGCACATTGTATTCATTACTGCAATCAAGCTCTCAAACACATCTAGAATGGGTGCTGTGGTCACCATTTTTGGCACTTGGCCAAAGATCCAGCTGTGTGTGCTCCATGATTTCGACATCGGTGTTGCACCCGACAGCTCTGATTCACATCAATCACCAGCAGTGATAATTTGTTTCTGTGAACAGAGTCAAGAGGTCACCTGCGTGTGTTACGTCCATCAACAACAGAACTAGCCCTCTTGATACAACATTAAATTATAAAATGTCTTAATTGGCTGATGAATTGAGTGACAAGCCTCACATAGGTGAAGACCTAGATTAGTTTGGGAGGGGTTTAACACTAAACTTCATTCTTGTGGTCAAATCATTCATTACTCACTGCTAGCTGTAGTTCTGGAGCTAACTTTGTAGTGCAAGTTTTTTCCTCATGCAATTTAGTAGCAAGAGCTGCTTAGGCATGAAGTCTGGGCGTAGTAGGCCACGTACTTAAGTCCAAGTGTGTGAGGCGGTGGAAAACAGCCTTGCCCAGAATAGGGCAACATCATTGTGTCACCCAGGATTCAGTTCATACTCCCCCTCATCTTGTCGTCCCCGAAGATGCAACACTCAGTCAGCATGTCGCAATGGGGACGCTTGACTTTCCTAACATTCAATCGTAAGCAATATAGCAAAGCTAATCCAGAGGTTTTGTGCATGGAAAAAAATGACGCAATGTTAGATATGCAAGTTCTATACCTCATTCTCCCACTGCCATTATGCAATTTTCAGCAAGAAGCTAGAAGACATAGAATTGGAACCCGCATAAACTCTTTTTGTGCAAAAGGTTCAGAAACTTCTTCACCTCTTTGCATGAGCACAACGTTTGTAGGATATACACAATCAATCATGTACACGTGGCTCATCTTAACGTGGAGCCTCAGTCTCTCACTAATGCAAGGCCACATGCTTGGGACTGTTGGAGGTCGCTTTTCAAGCATAGTTGGACACATCTTAGTACATGTGTATGAAGGATCCATGTGCCGTTAATTTCCTAAAGAGGAGCATTTTTCTACCCACTGGACATCTGACATGTCCTCCCAAGAAGGTAACATAAGTGCAAGGATAAAATGCTCCGAACTTCCCATAGACCACAGTACCATGGTGTTCCCAGTTGTTACAGGACATGCATGAATTCATAGAATTTCTTAGGGATGGGGCTGGGGGGTTGGGGGAGGGCATGGGGGAGTGGCTGACATGCACATGCACTTGAAGTTGATTCTTACAACATTGCTCCAAGGTACACATCCACAATCTCTTCACTTGTCAACATCTCTTCGAACCGTTCCCGTTCTGAGTCTATTCTGCCGAGTTCTATTTGGCTCTTCATTATTTCAAACAAGACCCATCCGTACATCACCAACCCAACAACTTCAACAAGGTAGCCCAAAATGGAGAGAGGCGTCAAGGGCCTGGGAATTAGAATGCGTGCAAAGACAAGGGAAACCGCCATCTTCAAGTTTCCAGCAACGTCGAAGGTCAGTGCACTGCACGCGGATGCCAAACCATGACACGGAAGAGAAATCACAAGGATTAGGGACAGGAAAAACACAACGAAGACAAAATCAAGAATGCACCTGTGAAACGCTTGGCATGTCACAGTGGTTCCGAGAAAGGGCACGATGTTGGCTGATAGACATGAAATTGAACATCTCTGAGATCATTGTGTAGTTGTCCGCCTAAAAAGCCCCTCAGCCAATGAAATCACTCAGCCCCCGATCCATGCCCACCTCCCAGATGCCAACAACCGACAATGACAGCAGTGGCAATGGCGGCGGTGGCGATGGAGAAATGACGGTGACACGGTGGATGAGCATGGCGGCCGCACCAGCAGCAGGGATGAAAACATCAAGGACAGCGACAACGATGATAGCAGTGGCGGCAACAACTATGACGGTGATGGTTACAACAGCAACAACCACGACAATGATGATGACACCGCCGCCGCTGGCACCAGTGCCAAGGACGTCAACGACGATGACGATGATGACGACGACGGCGGTGGCGGTGGCGGTGGTGGCGGCGGAGGTGATGACATAAAAAATGACAATGATGATGACGACAACAAGGACGCCGATGATGAAGACAACTAGGAAATTGAAGGCAACAATTATGATGATGACAACAACAACGATGACGGTGGCGAAGGCGATGACAACGAGGACGGCTACGATTTTATCAACAACTACAATGACGATGACAATGATGAGGGTGACACTGACAACAGCGATGATGATGACCAAGAAAATGACAGCCATGACGGCAACAGCAGCGATGAAGATGACGACGGTGACAAAAACAATGACAACAACGACGAAGACGATGACAAAGAAGACGATGATGATGATCACAACGATGACAATAACAACGACAAGGGCGATGAAGACAGCGGCAATGACTGTGACGGCATCGTCAGCGGTAGGGCAACAATGATAAGGAACGCAACACTGGAAGTGGCAAGGGATGCGATGTTGAAAAGAACACAACTTCTGACATGATGATGATTCGAACAAGGATGGCAACAGAGGGCACATTGCTAGCAAGGACAATGACGCTCAGGAAGCTGCTGAGGTCCGGCAGCTGAATCTGCCACCGCTGTCTACACCACCAGTTCCACTGGCGCTGCTAGAGTTCTCACAGATGGTGCTAACGTGGCCAATGACCCCGATGATGCTGATGAAACCTACGCTGACAATGCCGCAGACGACGTCTACGCTGAAAATGCCACAGAGAATGCCTATGTTAACAATGCCACAGATGACGCCTAAGCTGACGATGCCAAAGATGATGCCTAAGCTGATAATGACACAGACTGTACCAACTACGTTGACCTCGACCTTTGACCTAGTGCACTTGGTTGAAGGTCGCCTGGTCGCAACCAGGTCGCAGGCCGAGGTCATGACTGGGAAGATCTATCCAGGAGTGGCCTCTGGCACATGCTCGGCCATTGATTGACTCTCTCTTTCTCATCGATGTGGTAGATACTAGGGTTCGTACATTCTTTCACTAACGTACCTTGCATCATGCTTGCTTGCCTCTATTTGTGTTGGGGGAGTTGCATATTATTCGGGTGCTGATCCTTAAGGGGCCACCATGCCGGTTTTGGACAGTGCATCGGTGAGAAGCCGCCCTCGGTTTAACACGTAGTAGTCGGGCTCAACCCCCAGGTGGCGGCACGTACTCACCAGAGTGAGCTGCTCGCTATGGACACGTGCTCACCGGCCCCTTAGACTCTCGCTCCCCCTCCCACTGTTGTCTCGTTGTGACTCATGTTCTAAGGCAACAATTTACCGCATCCATGGCATGTCTCGTGCCTCCTTTCACTCACCCATCTTGTGACACACAGACTAATTAGGAAGCTGCCATGTAACCTCACATTCAAGCCGAGCGACATGTGCAAGTTGGCGTCGTGAGTGGTGGATTCGAGAAGCTCCACCGAGAAGTCGGGGGTAAGGGAACGCGATGACCCTCTTAGTTTCTGTCTGTTTGAGAGAAGACACGATGTGTCCTACAACGGGATGCTCTACATGTAGTTAGGTTGAGGGACGAAAAAGACATGCTTGAAGAACACAAGAGTTACATTGGAACAAACAAACAAGTGTGTAGATGTAGTCTCATCCACGTGCGCACAACTAAGCACACAAGTCCAACCAACCGGTTAGAAAATGGACTAACCCGGCAACAAGCTCCAAGAAGACAACACAGGAGAACCGGAAGAACGTATGGGCTCCTGGTTGTCCGATAAACAATCCGAAAGAAGCGTCAGGTGCACAAATACAATCTCTACGCAACTGTATCATGAACGCACAAGGATAGCGCCATTGAGAGAATGAACCCTGGGAGGTGGTCACCAAGAAAACTCTGGAGACAATGTGAGGGCACGCTAGCTGGGGTTGATGCTGTTAAAGCAGCCAACGAGTGTCCCGGCATAGCAGCAAGCCATGGCGACAAGTCCAGAGGTCACTGTGAGTGACACACCAACTAGGGGGCTTTGGGAATATTGCGATGCTTCTTTATAAAAGTCAAGCGTCCTCGAGAAGTCAACCGAATGATATCAAAACATCCATGTGATTCGTGACGCTTCTGATGACCATTTTAGAAAGTGGTCGAAGTTGTCAGAAAACTTCTACAATTGAACTCTGGAGGTCGGTGCAGTTGGCCAAAGTTCCCTCAACAGAATGACATAAAAATCCTGAAGTCGCGGCGTGGTGGACCATGAATGTAAGAACAGAAATACCTACTCACGTGTTTTAGGGACTCGTATATGTCAGGGACGTGACACTTTCTCCCCTTTTAGCCGCGACGTCCCGGTGCGCTAGCAGACGTAGGCCGGTGACGGCAAAAGTAGCCATCGATAAGATGATCAACGTATCGGAGGTTGTTGTAGGGCTCCCAGCAGTTGTGCATGGCATTGTAGCTGTGCCATTTAACCAGATACTCAGTTGTTTTTCCACGGCGTTGATGTCTGAGGATATCTCCAATCACGCAGTCTATATCCACGTCCATTTGTACAGGTGGTGGAGGTGCGAAGTCTCTGCCGTGGATGTTCTGACTAGGGTCTCGATAGTGCTTGAGCTTGCTGATGTGGAAGACATCGTGGATCGCCATGTTGTTAGGGAGTCTGAGTTGAGTGTCGACTGGGGTTTGCATTCCCTTGGTCTCAAACGATCCCAACCGCCGGGGCCGATCTTTGCAAAACCATGTCTTTGGAGTTTTATATGCACAGAGCTAAGGAGGAAGTGATCGCCAGCGCTGAACACGTCATCGTTTCAGCACGCTTCATAGCTACTTGTGGCTTCATGAGGGTTTGCCATTTGTTCTTCCCAAATGATTGTGAGGCCCCGGCGGTGAATGTCAACCGCGTGAATGTTACTCTGAGTTTGCAATCCAGCCGGTGCGGTGGGAAGCATGCTATAGACCACTTCGAAAGGTATTTCACCAGTTATGGTGGAAGTGCCCGGGTAAAATGAGAGTTCGGCAGTCGACAGTTTTGCTGTCCAATCGGTGATGTGTGGTGGACATAAAGTTCGGAGAAGTTGTTGGAGCGCCTGATTGGTTTGCTCGGTTTGCCCGTCGATGTGAGGATGGAATACCGTAAATAGCTGGATTCGACTACCATAGCGTGTCATCAATTCGCGCCAAAAATGGCTGGTGAAGTGGTCATCTTTATCGTTGATGATGGTACGTGGCACTCCGTGTAGCCGCATGATCTGATTGAAAATCAGCTGCGCTGTTCCTTCTGTGGTGACGGTGGTCGTCATTGGGATGACATATGATTTTTTTCAGAATCTTTCCACCACGATGAGAATATCGTCATACCCCTCAGGATTGGCGGGCAGTCCCGTCACGAAGTCCATGCTCATGTCGCTTCATGGTTCGGTCGGAACGGGCAGGGGTTGAAGTAGACCCGGTGGCCACGTGCGACGAGGTTTTTTTTTCTCTGACAAGTGTCGCACAATTTGCAGAAGGTGTCACCACGTTGGCCAGCATCTTGTCCCACCAGTAGTACTTCACCAGCTTTTTTAGCATCTTGACCTTGCTGAAGCGTGTACCTGGACCGGTGTCGTGGCATTTATTCAATACCATCTGCCGCAGATTTTCGTTTGGAGGAACGATCACTTGGTGAGTGAATCGCCATCGCCAATATGGGTCATCAAACCAAGAAATGGTTTTGTCGTACTCGCCGAACTCCTCGTAACCCTTCGTGAACAACCTTGCAAGACACGGGTCTTTTTCAACAAGGAGTGTGTTGATCTCAGCTATTAGATCTAGTCATTGAGTTAGAGCATCCGCCGGAATTTTTTCTAGGCCGGTAATCGATGTCAGTCAAATTTGGACTCGAGAAAGTCCATCCATCGATTTTGTCGACGGCTTAGGTTTGGCCGGGTCTCGAGATGTTTGAGGGCGGGACGGTCCGTGTGGACGATGCATTGTCGGTATTCCAAGTTTCATCGCCATGTCTTGAATGTGTGCACGAGTGCAAGAACCTCCTTCTCATGCACCAAGTAGTTCAGTTCCAGCCTGCATAGTTTTCTTGACATGTACGTGACAGGTTGTTCTCCACTGCCATTTTTTTAGAGGAGAACGGCAAGATCAACATCTGTTAGCTTGATTGGACGCATCGGTGGCCATGTTGTAGTCCATCATTGGATTTGTCAGTCGTAAGGCTGGCACTGAGGTCAGAGCGTTTATGCAAGAGTTAAACGACTCTTCTTTGTTGTCCCCCCTATTCCACTCGATGGGTTTCCTGGTGAGATCAGTGAGAGACATTATCACTCACACGTTGTCCTTTACAAATCGAAGGTAGTAGTTGCAAAAGCCCAAGAATACCTGGACGTCCTCAACATTTGTGGGCATCGGCCAATCAGCGAACGCCTCAACTTTTTTTTTGGGTCCATGGTGATTTGTCCATTGCCGATGATCTGGCTCAAAAAATCTATCAAACAACGCCCAAAGTCAGACTTTGAGAGAATTCCCAAGATCTTCTCCCTTTGTAAAACCTCGAGAACTTTTCGGAGATGTCCATTGTGCTCTTCCGCGATGCGACTATACACCAGGATATCATAAAGATACACGACGACAAAGTCATCAAGGTGCGGGCAAAAGATTATTGTTCATTGCCCCCATGAATGTCGTGGGGGAGCTGGTAATTTCAAACGACATAACCGTGAACTTGAAGTACCCGAAAGTGGCGCATAATGCTGTTTTCTTGACATCCTTATTAGATACACAGATCTGATGACAACCGCTGCACAGGTCAATTTTGCTGAAAATTCGGCCCCCATGGAGTTGGTCGAAAAGTTTAACTACTCGTCGGAGGGGGTAGCGGTCTGTGATGGTGATTTTTTTCAACGCTCAGCAGTCCATGTACATTTGCATCTCTCTGGTTTCCCTTTACACAAAAAATACAGGTATTGTGTAAGGTGACGTTGAAGGTCTGATGAATCAGTGACCGAGCATCTCGTCCACCTGCTTCTTGAGTTTGGTCAGCTCGTGATCGCTCATCCGATAGGTCCCTTTCATCGTCGGTCTGTTGTCCGGATTCAGCTTTATATGATGGTCGATGTTGCATTGCTATGGTACTTCTCTAGGCAGCTTGTCGGGGGAAACCCCTTCGAACTCCTCCATGACCTCCGCAATTTTCTCTGGTATTGCTGTGAAGTTCTCAGGAGTCAAGGCAGCTAATTTTGCCTCGGCTTTTGTGATTTCTTCCGCTTCGCCTGCTTCCACGTGGACTAGCCATGCTTGGACTCCGTGCTTCAAGTATCGCTTGGCCACATCTACAGATATCAGTTGGGGTTTTGTGGCTATCACGATTCCACTGTTGCTTCCACCTCTGCTTCTTCTCGTAACCGCAGATACTTCGTGTGTTGCTTGGCCAGAGGCTGGTGTCGCTTCTGCCATTTATGCTGACGTAGGCTGATCCACTGCTCCAGTTGACCTCCGGATTGTGCTTGTACAAGAAATCGTGCTCGAGGATGATTTTGTGGTCGATTATTGGGGAACTCCTCCAGACCGTTGCATCGTGTACATCCTTGATTTCCAGTCACAGTGGTTCGCAAAGTCCACGAATCTGCAAACGTGCATCAACTATCTCTCCTTAGAGAAATTCCGGTTCGGTCTACAAATCCAACTTCCAAACCATGTTGTTGCTGACGAAACTGTGAGAAGCTCCTCCATCCACTAGTGTCGGTACTGTTCTGTGCCTTTTGCAACCCCTTTGTTGCACTCGTATTAGTATCGTCGCTTGGTCGTCCTCGTATCCCTCATCAAACTTTGCGATCTCAGGAACCCTTGTCTTCATGGATGTCAGCCACTCAGATGGGCGATGTGTTGGCGTAGAGTTTTCCGACCGGGCAAGAGCCTCGCCTTCTACTCCTGTCCTCTGCCGCTTCCCAACTCCTCACCCTTTTTCTACAACTCCCCCCCCCCCCCCCCCCCCCCCCCCCCCCC
>SZWC01002262.1:70503-111728 GCA_023375785.1 Penium margaritaceum
ACGACTGGCAGTCTCGTTTCGCGCCTCCGTCCACCGTGTCCGCGTCCCTCGCGTGTTGCCATGTGACCGTGACTGATCTGGCGACCCCTGTCCAGGACCCTGCTGAGACCTGGATCATCGACTCCGGGGCCACGCATCACATGACGGCCTCTCGCGAGGCCTTCAGTATGCTCGGTCCCGTCGGCGATGTCTCCGGTGTTCGGACGGGCTCCGGACAGGTGTTGCCGGTCCGTGGGGTAGGCGTTGTTCGTTTCCGTGGTCCGGCCGGTGACGTCTTTTTGACCGATGTTCTCTTCGTCCCTGGTCTCGAGCTCAGCCTCCTGTCCGTGACTGCCCTTGACCGCATGAGCATGGACGTTGTGCACTCGCGTGGTTTCGGCACTGTGTCATTGCGTCCATCTAGTCTTGTCGTACTGCACGCCACTGCCCGTGGCAACCTGTGGCACATTCCTCGCTTCTCCTCTTCTCCTCCCGTCTCCTCCCCGTCAGCCACCACAGGCCATGTGTTTGTCACCAGTACGCTTTCTCCTCAGCACACCCGCCTCTTGCATCGCCGCCTTTGCCACGTCCACTCTGCCGCCGTAGAGAGCATGCTCCGCACCCAGCCGGCCAAGGGCATTGACCCGGAGACTTTCCCTCTCCCGTGCCCCACTAAGTGCATTGACTGCGCTCAGGGGAAGATGCACCGGTCCACGTACCCCTTGTCTTCCTCCCGTGCGTCCGCCCCTCTCGACCTTGTCCACTCGGACGTCATGGGTCCTCTCCCCACCGAGTCCGTCGGTGAGCATGGTCGCTATGTCCTCACCCTTACGGACGATTACTCTCGCTACCGCTGGGTCTTCTGCCATCGGCAGAAGAGCGATGTTGCCCAAGCCATTTAGGACTGGCTTGTCCTCGCGGAGCGCGAGTGTGGCCGCCCTCTTCGCCGCTTTCGCTCCAGTCGCGGTGGAGAGTACATGGGTGAGGCCACGACCTTTCTCGCCTCCCGGGGGATCCACCATGAGACGTCTGCGCCCTACACACCCGCCCCGAACGGCGTCTCCGAGCAGTGGAACCGTACCATGGCCAACGCCGTTCGCACCATGCGGGTCGAGTCCGGTCTCTCCGATGGCTTCTATTTTGAAGCCATGGCCTACATGACCTGGGTCTAGAACCGGGTTCCCCACGGTCCCCTTCCCCGCCAGTCCATGCCATACCAGCACTTGTGCGGTCTGCGTGCTGACCTCCGCCCGGCTCGCGTCTGGGGCTGCGTGGCCATTGTGTGGCTGCCCGCCCCACAGCAGGGCGGCAAGCTCGGCCCCCGCGGACGCCCCTGCACCTTCCTCGGTGTATCTCGTCAGTCCAAAGCCTGGCGCTTCTGGGACCCATCCCAACACTGCATCGTCGAGTCCCGTGATGCCCTCTTCTTTGAGGACCTGTTTCCCCGCAACCTCATCCGCTCCGGCTCGTCCGTGTCCCTCCCGTCGCATGGGGGAGTGGTGAGTCCGTCCTCCGTCCTGTCGCTTTCGGGTGACACATCACTCCGTCCCTCTGAGCCGGTAGCCCTTGTCGCGTCCTCCGCCCCCCCGGGCCAGCAGTCCCAGCCGCGTCCACTGGCCCCTCCGAGGTAGCTGCCCCCGTCGCGTCTGCTGGACCCTCCGAACCAGCTGCCCCAGTTGCGTCCGCCGGCCCCTCCGGGCCAGCAGCGCCTGTCGCTTCCGATGGCCCCTCCGGGCCGACAGCCCCAGTCGCGTCTGCTGGCCCCTCCGGGTCGGCAGCCCCAGTCGCTTCCGATGGCCCCTCCAGGCCGACAGCCCCAGTCGCGTCCGCTGGCCCCTCTGGGCCCGCAGCTCCTGTCGCGTCCGCTGGCCCCTCCGGGCCGGCAGCCCCAGTTGCGTCCGCTGGCCCCTCCGGCCCAGCAGCCCTTGTCCCGTCCGCTGGCCCCTCCGGGCCAGCAGCGCCTGTCGCGTCTGCTGGCTCCTCCGAGCCGACAGCCCAAGTCGCGTCCGCTAGCTCCTCCGGGCCAATAGCCCTGTCCGCCTCCGTCGGCCTGTCGGACTCAGGGCCTTCTCCTGCTCGACCGCGCTACTCACGTGGCCCAGGCGGCAGCCTCCGACCTCGGCCGATAGTGAATGCACAAACCGTCTCACCGCGTCCCGCGGCGCCTCGACCCCCTGTGGCTCCACGTGTCTCCTCCACTCCCGCGGTCGTGAGTGGGGACCCTGGCACGAAGGCTCTCGGCCTGACCACTTCCGCCATCATCGCAGACCTTCACCCGGGCTCTGCACTGGGCTATGCCATGCTTCATCACGAGCATCGACATGCTGTTGTGGCTGCACTCGCTCGCATCCCACCTGGGGCTCGTGATGCACACGCCCTCTCAGTCTGGTCCACAGCGCGCCCAGAGGACCCAACCACCCTACGCGAGGCTCGAGCCTCCCCTGAGGCCGCATATTGGGATGCTGCCTGCGCCGAGGAGCTCGCTGCTATCCGGCAGCACCACGTGTATGACATCGTCGACCTCCCTCCAGGTTGGAAGGCCATTGGTGCCAAGTGGGTCTTTCGGCGTAAGTGGAAGCCTGACGGATCCTTGGACAAGTACAAGGCCCGCCTCACAGCAAAGGGGCTTGCTTAGGTCCCTGGGGTCGATTACGACCAGATCTTCGCCCCAGTCGGTCGGTTCTCTACTAGCCGGGCGCTCTTCAGCCTAGTTGCCCAGCACGGGTGGGAGCTACATCACATGGACGTGAGCAACGCGTTCCTCCATGGCTCACTGGAGGGTGAGGAGCTCTACATGGTGCAGCCCCCAAGCTTCGACGACGGCACTTGGAGAGTTTGGCGGCTGCAGAAAGCCCTCTATGGCCTGAAGCAGTCGCCTCGGTGCTGGAACCAGAAGATCAGAAGCACGCTTCTCCGTGGCGGCCTCCAGCACAGCACCGCTGACCCCGCCCTGTTCGTCAGCCCGCAAGGTCAGACCTTCGTCGCAGTTCTGGTCTACGTCCACGATCTCCTCATTGCGTCACCAGACACGGCCGCCATCCAGCGTGTCAAGGACTTGCTCCACGCCGCCTACCAGATGAAGGATCTCGGGTCTGCCCGAGTCTTCCTGGGTATGGAGCTCGAGCATGATCGCTCCCAGGGCATCCTACACGTCCACAAGGCTGCCCATGTGCAGACCCTGTTCACTCGCTTCGCCGAGGACTTGCCCCTCGTGCCTAGCGCATCTTCACCCAGTCACCCGATGGCCAGGTAAAGCTGAAGAAGTCCTGACTCAACTGTTGTGGGGGAGCCAGTTGATGTGACCACGTACCTGCGGGTCATCGGGTCACTGATGTTCCTGGCGACGACGACGCGTCCAGACATCGCGTTTGCCGTCAACCTCCTGGCTCAGTTCTCTTAGGAGCCGTGTCACCTCCACTTCGAGGCCGCGATCCGAGTGCTGCGCTATGTCGTCTCGACCCCTCGGCGAGGTCTCATGTTCCGCCGTCAGCCGTCCGTCGTCGCAGTTGGCTACACCGACAGTGACTGGGCCGGCAGTCTAGACGGAAAGAGTCGCACGGGCTGGATATTTCTGATTGGCGGCACAGTTGTGTCCTGGCGTAGTGGCAAGCAGGGGTGCATTCCACGCAGCACTGCTAAGGCTGAGTACGTGGCCCTTAGCTCAGGCGCGTGTGAGAGTGTGTGGTTGCGTCGTCTGTTGTCCGAGTTGCGTCAGTCTGTCGCATCCATCACCTTGCATTGTGACAATGAGAGTGCCATGGCCATCGCCGACAATGACGGTGTGCATCACACACACACAAAGCACATCAATGTTGAGTATCACTATGTGCGGTGGTTGTTGCATGACGACAGTATCAGCATCGTATGGGTTGAGACAGCACGACAGCTGGCTGACTTCCTGACCAAGGCACTGAAGCGGGACTTGTTCAAGAAGGCTGTGAGTTCAGTCGGCGTGCGTCCGTGAGTTGCCCTCTTTGTTCTGCCTGCGTCTCTGCGTACCTTGGGGGAGTCTGGATATTGACCGTTTCTCCGCCCGCCCATGTACACTACGCCTGTGAGTCATGGGGGAGTGTTGGTTTTTGCGCATCTCTCATTGTGCTCTGTTGTGTCCTCCCGGCTTGTGTACATCGGCATGCAGATGACTGACGGCGAGACTCGACGCTGATGGAGTGTCGTCCGGTGGAGCCGACGCACGCTGAGGTCTACTCGCAGTTTGCTGGAGCCTCCTCTCTCCGGCGACGTGCTCAGCTCCATCGGCAGGCCTCCTCGGCGGTCGTGCTGCCGGCGGTCACTGCCACCGCAGTTGCTGTCTGCATGCGTCCAGCGCGTCCCATCGCGTCGGCATCGTCGTGCTCTGCCTAGGGTCCTTGTTGCATGATGCATGGCCCTGTTCGGCATCATGGACCACCGTAGGCACTACCCCGGTTCGGGCAGTCATAACTCTTTGCTACTATTTTTCTAGCTGATTCTGACCGCATGACTGCGTTTGCAGCGTCGGTATTATGGTATGGTCCAGTTTTGAGGCAAAACGGACGACGCCCGGGTTTTGTGCTGTCGGGCGTCTGGCAGGGCTCACCGAGAAAACCCTGCCTGACAGAAAATAGGTCCAGAGCTATTTTCTGATTGGCTGGTTAGCTGAGTAACAACTTCTACACTTGTGGGGGGGAGCTAGAACTTGGAGGGGTCTCCCATTGTTGCTCATTCTTGATTGCTAAGCAGTTGCTTTCAGTTTCCAGCTGCTTTCTAGCGCTAACACTGGCGCGCGCACTTCTGAGTAACAAACCCAGAGCTTCCAGACTTAGTCTCTAGAGCAGCAGACTGAGGGGGCAGCTGACTCAAGCAACTAGCGTGGAAGATTGCACGCTGCATCAACAACGCTGCTGCCCCAACCTGCTGCCTAGCATTCCTGTCTCTACACTCACTGTCTGTCCTAATCACCAACGACAATACAAGGTCTCCTTGTGACACTGGTGTAACTCACCAAATGCCCGGGTCTCGACCGTGTAAGAAGTCAATCACATACCCATGTGCCAAACACCATGCAAGGGGTACAGAGCAACAAGATCTTCTCGTGACCCTGGAACATCTCCATGTCTCCGGGTCTCGACCACATGTGCTTGCATGCATAAAGCATACATAACACATGGAGGCAATGGGTCTCCACGTCACACCAGTTAAACTCACCAGGTGTGCGGGTTTCGACTAGCATAACCTTGACCAGAGCATGGTGCCACACCCAAAGTAACCACGCTGTCCTCATAATGGTGTCAGGTCAAAGTCGACACACCAATACTCCCCTTGGGCTATAGAGTCGGACAGTTAAGAGTGTGCACCAAAAGCCCGGATTCGTGAGTGAGTTTTGCGAATCCAAATTCTGTCTTGGATTCGCAAATCCAAATCTGGGTGAAAGATTTGACCCGGATTCGCGAATCCAGACTTCTTGGGTGCGCGGGGGGGGGGGGGGGGGGGGGGGGGGGGGGGGGGGGGGGGGGGGGGGGGGGGGGCTCGGAAAACATAAACCCAGAGACCGGCGTGTTCAACACCGCGTCTGAACATCGGAAAAAAAGGGGTCCGACCCCCTTTAGTCACGCATGCAGCATACGGCCTCGTGGTCGGCCACCTCCCGGCTGCGTGTTCGCACGCGTCGTCTCCCGCCTTCGTGCCTCCCAGACCGCGGTCGTCATTTCGTCACGTCCAACGTCTATTGTGTAGGTTGCATAGTGCGTGCGTCAGTCACGCCGTCACCCGTCACCATGGCTTCGCAGGGAGCTGCCTCTCAGACCTCCCCAACGCCCGCCGCCTCTCAGACACCGAGTACGCCAGCACTTCGTCTCCCTGCCCCCGTTGCCTCTGCCGTTGATGCTGGCATTGGAGCTGCGGCAAAAGAAAACCTCAGAAAGCGCAAGCCGAGTGTCATATGGACAGTTTTTGAGTACTGCGTCATCAAGGGGGAGCCGCGAGCGCGATGCACCATCTGCCCACGCCGACGAGGGAAGAAAGGCACATACGCCATCAACCAGAGCACGACCTCTGGCATGTGGAAGCACCTCAAGGCGGCTCACCTCGCTAGGTGGAAGGAGCTCAAGACTGCGGAGGCCGCCCAGAACCTGTCGAACGCTACGGCCGCGGCAACGTCAACAGCGCAAGTGGTGGACGGCTCCAACGATGTCCACGCACGTGCCTGTGCAGGCGTGGGTATTGTATTCAACAGGAAGTATTTTCATTCCCTTGTGTGGAAGCACGTGGTGGACAAAAACCACTCATTTTTGTCCATTGAATCTGGATGGCTGCGCCACAGTTTTCTGCACAGTAACCCTCTTGCCAGTCTGCCAGGCCACACAGCTTTGGCGCGTTTGATCAGGCTTGGGGCCGCGGCTTTCAGGAAGAAGTTACAGAAAATTCTGGCTGAAGTGGAGTCTGGTGTCTCGTTCACAACAGACGCATGGCAGAGTGATGCCAACGTGAAATATCTTGGCATCACTGCACACTGGATTTTTGGCTGGGAGATGCAGAGCATCGCAATTGCATTCCCATCTGTGTCGGGCTCTGCCACTGCTAAGAATGTTTACGGGCTCTTCTCAGCAGCCCTGAAGGATTGGGGACTGTGGGACAAGATTTTCTGTCTCACAGTCGACAATGACAGTGTGAATGACTGCATGGTCGATTCGTTTCTCACTGTGCACAACGACAAGTTCAAGAAGGAGGGCCATATCCGCTGCATGGGCCACTCCATGAACCTGGCCGTCAACGACCTCATTGGGCTGGAGGTTGTGAAGGAACACCTCCGCACTGCACGTGACATTGTGACGTTTGTGACAAGGAGTGCAAAGAGGGAAGAGTCACTTGAGGCTGCTGCTGCTTCTGCAGGTGTGCAGTACCTGCACCTTCACCAGGACACTCCGACCAGGTGGAACTCCACACTGGACATGTGCACCAGAGTGGTGCACTTGAAGGAGGTGCTTGATCAGTGGCTGACACGGAAGGCACCAGAGTTCAAACCGAGCGGGAACGGGTGGGAGCTGCTGGCTCTCGTCACTGCCATCTTGAAGCCCTTTAAGGGTTTCACAGAAGACATCAGTGGCCAGAACTACCTGACCCTCTCCCTGGTCATTCCCTTCTTCAGTGTGATCATTGCAAAGGTGCACCAGTGGCAGGTGAAGGCTGCAGCCACAGAGAAGAAGAGCAGGAAGCGTTCGGATGTTGACCCAGCTGACAGGATCCTGCTTGAGTTGAAGCCTGGACTTGCAACAGTCCAGGAGAAGGTGAGATTGATGTGCAATGTGCAATGTGCAATGTGCAATCTGCAATTTGAGACCAATGTGCAATGTGCAATGTGCAACCTGCAATGTGCAATTTGACATTGATGTGCAATGTGCAATTGCAAGTTAATGTGCAATGTGCAATTGATGGTGTGGCTGTGTGCTTGAGTGCAATGTGCAGGTTGAGAAGCATGTGAAGAAGCTGACCATCCGTCATGTTGTGGCAACAGCCATCGACCCTCATTTCCGCTTCCGCTTCTTCGACCGCGTGCACAAGCTCCTTGGCATCATGAACCCAGTGGACCTGGAGCTGAAAGTTGTAAAGCAGATGTGGCCCTACCATGCTCGTGTGGTCAGGCGCCGGGAGGAAGCGGCAGCAGCAGCAGAGCGCGAAGCCGCAAGGCAGGCAGAGCAGGAAGCAGCTGCAGCAGCCTCCCTGGGCAATGCTGACCAGGCAGAAGATGGTGCCAATGTGGCGGCTTGCAGTGCACCTGTGGCAGGTGCCGGTGCGACTGTGGCAGCTGGCGGTGCATCTGTGGCGGGTGGCAGTGCAGCTGTGGCGGGTGGCACTGCATCTGTGGCGGCTGGCAGTTCAGCTGTTGGAGCAGCCGCAGCAAATGGAGGAGGAAGGCGTGGACGACAGCAACCACAGCGTACTACAAAGAAATCCATGGTGCAAGCCGCCTTGGCTGACACCATGGATGAACTGTTTGAAGAGCCTCCTGCTGAGCAGGAGGTGGTCGAGCCAGACTCGCTTGAGCAGGAAGTGGAAGAGTGGAAAAAGGAGGCTAGGGTTGGGCGTCGGACGAACGTACTCCACTACTTCCGGGACAATGTGGTGAAGTATCCCACCTTTGCTCTTGTGGTGCTCGATGTATTTGCTGTTCCTGCAACCAGCACCCCCTGTGAGAGAATGTTCAGCCTGGGGGGTCATGTGGTGACTGACTACAGGCACTCTCTGAGTGACATGACTGTCCAGTATGTCTTGATGCTGAAAACATGGATTAATGACCCTCAACTGAAAGATTTTCCTGTTGCTCCGAATGGCAGTGTTTCTGTTGAATTGCAGGAGGAGGAAGCGAAGGAGAAGGCGAGGCGCAGGGCATCGAGGTGCAGAGCTGAGAAGGCCGCAGCCGGTGTGCTGCCTGCTGGGGGATCCAGGGGAGGCAATGAGGGGAGCAGCAGTGACAGGGAGGGAGGGGACGACAGCAGCAGCTCGGAGGACGAAGATGATGACGAAGACGGCGACGACGACCTCGAAGAAGACGATGAAGCAGCTGGCCTGGAGAACATGGCCAATGGCCTATCTCTGGATGACGACGACGTCGTCGAAATGCCATGAATAGTGTAGGCAGTGTGTAGGCAGACTGTAGGCCAGCCTCTTACAGGCTGATGGTTGACTCTTGACATGCTGACTCGAGCACATGACAATGCCTCTTGCCATGTTGGACTCTGTCGTGAACAGCAGCAGGACAAGTGGGGTAGGGGGGGGGGGAGGGGGGGGGTCAACTGACCCTCCCCATGAGAGGGTCAATCTGGCCCTTCTCAGCACAAACATGAAATGGTACGTTCCTTGTTTTGCTGCTGTCTAGTGCCAAAGTTGCATTACATTGCAACCTTTATGAAGTCCGACTGGCCACTCCATTTTGCAGTTGCTCCATGTGTAATCAAATGAAAAAGTTGTCAGCACCTAGGTATGTAACATAGAAATGTAACAGGTAACCAACCATGGGAAAAATTAGTGTTTCCAACTGACATGGTGAAAATAGTGGAATCGTGAATCTTATACTGGAGATTCGTGAATCTTGACTGCATAGACTCGCGAGTCTCAGATTTGAGATTCTTTGCAAAAGATTCGCGAATCCTAATCTAACACATGGATTTGATTCAATACTCCGAGCCTTTTAAAAGACTCGCGAATCTGGCATTGCGTGCACCCTTACGGACAGTGCGACACACACACACACACACACACACACACACACACACACACACACACACACACACACACACACACACACACCTGCATAACAAGTGAATGAAGGAGATAGCTGTGCATAACATCCCCCCTTGAGGAGAGAGCACAGGTCCCCCATGACCACATGCACCTGCGTTGCAAGAGCAAGGGTGAGAATGATGCTGATGGGACATACGCGCACGTAGCCACACCCCACAGCGTCGTCGACACTGTCGTCGTCGTCGTCNACACACACACCCATACACACACACACACACACACACACACACACACCTGCATAACAAGTGAATGAAGGAGATAGCTGTGCATAACATCCCCCCTTGAGGAGAGAGCACAGGTCCCCCATGACCACATGCACCTGCGTTGCAAGAGCAAGGGTGAGAATGATGCTGATGGGACATACGCGCACGTAGCCACACCCCACAGCGTCGTCGACACTGTCGTCGTCGTCGTCGCTGTCGTAGTCGTCACTGTTGTCGTCAATTACTGCTCTGATTGGTGCAGTGCTAAGGGCCTCCTCCAACTGCATCACCTGCCGTATGCCTGCCGGCTTCTCAGACGCACATCCGCACGCGGACTCCGCAACGTTGAGACGCGTGTACAGCTCGCCGAGCTCTACAGTGGCTGTCGAGCGGCCGGCTGCATCTGCGGCTCGCGGGAGGTCATTCGCGGAACGAGCCTGACGATGGACCTCGACCGCGTGCGCGTCGGCACGAGCAACAACCTCTCGTAGCCTCACCGCCTCGTCGCGCAGGTCAGCCGTTGGATAATGTGTCACGTGGTCTCCAGCTACTGGCAACGCGTCGACGCAAGACAATGCGTCGGGACCTACAGTGTCTACATCTGTAGGAGGTGCTCCTGTGGAGGCACCGCCTACTGCTGACACACCTGTCTCTCGGCCGTCGACTGGTTGCCGGACGTCGGAATTCGTCAGTGGATCTGCCTCTGTGACGTCATTGCCATCATCGGGAGCCCGTACGTCTTGGGGCTCTTCTGAACCCCTGGTGAGCAGCCAATCGTCCGCTCACTGAACGTCCACTAGTCGCCGATGTGAATCCTGTAGAGACCACTAAGCTGCCTCGAGACGTGTGTGGACATCCTCTAAGTACTCCTCGGCAGCCTGTCGTGCTCGAACATATGCAGTGTAACAACGGCTGTTGGCCTCCCGGAGTTCGGCCATGAGACCCTGCACATGCGCCTTCGCTGGAGCCACGACTGCCTCCTGCTCGTCGACCGCGGAGCACAGGCGGTCGGGTAAGGGAACTGCAGCTCGGATGAGTGTAGTTGTGTTGTCGGTTGGAACCGCCATGGTGTCAGCGATGCCGGTCAGGGCAGCTATGAGCCGGAGGTGCGCAGCTCGCTCTGCATCCTTCACGGTTGGTGCATCTGTAAGGGTGACTGCTGCAGACTCATGAGATGCCACGGACACATGTACCTCTCGGCTGTCAGCAGTGTCGACCACGGTAACGACTCCTCTTGCACGGGCCGCCGCTGATAAGGTATCCACTGATATTGCCTCTTTGAACTATCGGCGGAAGTCAGACCGCCTCCATAGTGCATCGTGCAACATCCACTCAGTAGCCTCGAGGCACGTGTACACATCCTCGACGTCTACTGCCGCTACCTGAAGACCCGCGACATTTGCGGTGCTCAAATGTGTGCTCGCTACATCCAGCTCAAGCGTAAGATCCTGCAGGTGCCTGCCCGCACATGCCATTGCATCCTCCTGGTCACGAAGCGCAGAGTGTAAACGCTCGAGCACAGGGGCCGGCTCTACTGCTGGTGCATCAACTACTGCTCGAGCTGCGTCCTTTGTGACGACTGCACCTCCGCAGACAACTATGGCATTGGCGCCGGCCATCGCGGCCGTGCTGGCAACCTAGACGCCTCCTGCCAATCCAAGTGCCCCTCCTGCATGTGTACATGCAATGACTGATGCTACGGCTGAAGGAGCGTCTATCCCTACGGTGGCCGTACCGGCTGGTGCAAGGGTGACGACCATCGTGGTGTGTACACCAACAAGGACATCCACTGCCGTCGTCCCGTAACAGTGACTGGTACTGCTGCTACTATCTTGACGTTGATGGCTGTCGACATGCTGACTGCTCGGACGTCTGCTCCAAGGGCGTCAGCTGTCACGGCCACTGCTACTACTACCTCGTTTGCTACTGCTTCCACACCTGCCACATAGGTGGTTGTCGCTACAGTGTTGGCTCTAGTCTCTATCTCCATCTCCATCGCTACGTCTTCCTCCAAGTATGTGTTGGACCACTTGTCCACCTCCGATTCCGTGTCAGACCACTCCTCGGATGACTCGTCCTCACTGAGAACACCCTGTCGTGCAGCACCGTCCGTCACATCCCTTTTGCATTTTTTGGTGGTCGTCGGCAGACACTCCATCCCCTGTTTGACTGACACACTGGTAGAAGCTGAGAAGGAATACTACACCAATCATGCGACCGGGGATGAGGGAGTCAGCTCCACGGTAACGTTTGTTACTGCTGGTGCTGATACTTTCGGCACTACTGCTGCTGGCTGGGCACATCTAGCCTGTCGTGCCATCCGCTATCTCGCTTGGTGAGTACGTGCATGAGTGCGAGCACGTCAAAAGAAAGCTGAAGGGACTACCACAGAAGTGGAGGGGTCAGAGATCGCGATGACTCCAACTGACTCCAGGACAGAGCGAAGGGCGTCGGATGTAGAGCTGAGGTCGGGAGGCATGGCACTATCAAGTGACGACACTGCCGGAGTTGAGGATGGCGAGGAGGAAGATGTGGTCGTGGCGAGGAGGAAGATGCAGCGGCTTGGCGGCAACGGCCTGCTTGGAGACCACAAAGTCTGTAAGTTGTTGCACCATGCGCTTTAGACCTTGGAGCTCGGCTTACAACACCACCATATCTCCACCGAGGGGTGCCACACTATCGGCTAACAACGTCTCTGAGTCGGATGGTGAAGAAGGGCGGGACAGTACCCAGGACGGTCGCCATCCGGCATGGCAGTGGCGACACTGGCGCCGGCATGGTGCCGATCACCACAGTAGTAATAGGCAAAGCCGTTAGACGCCCGAGGTGTGTGCCACGGCTGCAACTACTAGTTCAGACTCAGCGTCCACCACGCACGTAGTGTCGGCGCCAACCACGGCACCAACTGCGCTCCGTGCCACGCCAGTGTGCTCATCTCCGGAGCTAGGCGTAGGTGAGTGCACAGGGCACTCGCTCCCGTTGGCACCAAGCCACAAGGGGAGATTGGCAATCGAACCACAGTCTCTCAGACGTGGTGCGACAGGGAGGAAGAGGAGGGGTCTCCTAGCCCCTTGCCCTTGTCACGGACCGGCGGTGTCGGTTCTGCTCAATATGGGTCCAAGCGTAAATGTTGTCAGAATCACAAACCGTTTGCGTTCCTCGATGATATCAAACGTTGGTAACAAATGATGTTTGGGCAAAAAATTTGGCTGTGTTGGTGCTGACGTCATCACCGACAATGATGACGTCAACATGAAGGTTGTCCAAATGAAGCAAAATTTGGAGAGATTATGCGCCTAAGGATGTTGAATGCAATGGCGGTAGTTCTGTGCAAAACAACCTAAAGGTAAAAACCGTCACCCTTCTCATTTTAGCCCAAAATCCGGAGAAAGCATAGATATGAGAGTGTTGTTCCATTTCCTCGAGCCTACAGGGCATGAAATGAGGTGGGAGTGGAGGCGATAGATTGGGTTTTGCAAGAGCTTTCTAACAAGCTCTTACACGCCAAAAACGGTTGTCAAATGGGGCAGTTGCACTCTCTCACGTCGGGAGGGGGGTGGTATGTGCGACTTGAGTGAAGCTTCCGGGACCCTTCACATACCCCTTCGCAACATCACATACCTCACTACTGTTGGAGAGGGTTGGTAAACCCTTAGCTGCCCCGTGGTGGTGGAGTGGTAGTGCGGTTGCAAGGGCGTCTCGGCTGCTCCAATCTGCTACGGTGGGTTACCTTGGCTTGGTGGGTCCTCCCATGACCGTGACTTTAGCTGTGACTCTCACTACTGCTGCCACTCTTGCGTCTCTGCTACGCAAGTCAGCGAGGGATGCCTCGTCACTTTGATACCATGACAAACTTCGTGGAACCTTCCTAACCACTTGCCACTTAACTAAGCGTCAGCTGTGAGTCAGTGTGTGATGACAGCCACAAGTCATGCACGAAACTTCAAGGGTCTGGGTTGGGTCACGTACAGAGTGTTAGGAAGCTAAATTGAATGTAACTGTGGAGAGATATGAAAAACGACAAGTACACAGCATGAATAGTTGTTGCGGCGCACGGCGGTTGACGCACGCGAAAGTGTCAGTTTGTCCTTTAACCGACCAAAAACCACTGTTTTTGCCGTAACTTTACACACAGGTATGCAAACACAACACCGTATGAACCTAGAGATGCAGAATCTTGAGCCGGGCGCTATGACTGGCTACACGCACAAGTCTGGCATTGATCAGTGGTCAGACATTGCAAAACATGAAAATCGGCCTCGAGATCCAGTCCAGCGAGAAAACTCTAGCGTCTGTAGAGAAACCGCAAAGGACCCTTTCAAGCACCCGAGATGTCGTGGAAGCTGTCTGGCAGCTGCTCGTGCATGGAACCACCACTCGTCGGTGCTCCGGCGCCAGCTGCGTCCGCATCAGGGATCATGTCGTCGTGCTCTCCAGTACCGCTGCTCCACACCACCAGTGCGGGGTGTACGGGTAATCACCATGGTTGTCGCTTGTGACGGGTGAAAGCCACGCAAACCAACACTCCCCCTGGCTGACACAGCCGTCACCACAATGACAAGTGAGGGGCTACACTCACTATTTGCCCTAAACACCAACCATAATAAAAGGTCTCCTCATGACAGTGGTGTAACTCACCAAATTCTTGGGTCTCGACCGTGCAAGAAGTCAATCACATATCCATGTGCCAAACACCATGCAAGAGGTACAGAGCAACAAGGTCTCCTCGTGACCCCGGAACATGTCTCTAGGTCGCCGGGTCTGGACCACACCTGTTTGCATACATGGAGCATACATAACACATGGAGGCAATGGGTCTCCAAGTCACACTGGTGAAACTCACCAGGTGGGAGGGTTTCGACCAGCATATCCTCGACCAGAGCATGGTGCCACACCCAAAGTAACCACTCTGTCCTCATAATGGTGTCAGGTTGAAGCCCACACACAAACACTCCCCCTGGACTGTAGAGCCGGACAGTGCAACACCTGTAGCATCACACATACACACACACACACACACACACACACACACACACACACACACACACACACACACACAGACACACCTTCATAAAAAGTACATGATAGTCTCAAGGTGCTAGGTCTTCTCGTCATACCGGCAGATCCCACCATGTATGTGGGTCTCGACTATTACCATAGAGCAGTAGTGTCTCTATATGCTGTGCACAAGGAGGCGTCAGGCGAAAGCACACATGCCAACACAGGTTTCCCCTTTTTTAAGTGGGAGGAGAATCGGATGAGAATGTATGAGAATGGACAGGATCGGGAACAATGGCCCACTGAATGAGACACGCGGATGCTTGTCTCCACTTGGGTAGGTTTGTGATCCATCCGGACGACTCAGGCAAGTATGAGCCAGCTCGCAGAGGCCTATCCTTAGTAGTTAACGCAATACGTGTGCAAATGGATGTTGGCATGGGTCCATGAAATGCCCACTTAGTGCAAGGGGGGAGGCGGAGCCATGAGGCACGGGATATGTAGACATTGTTAAATGTGACTAGAGTTGTGTATAGAGGAAGAAGTAGTACAAGCCCGCCTCCCCCATCCGGTGAGCGGTAAGCTCGCATTTTCGAGGAGGTGGAAAACATGACGTTGCGCTGGTCCGGGCAAGACGATCTCATGCTGTCTAACACACTTGGACTGAAGTGTGTGGCTTGCTGCGCCCATACTTGGGTGAATGGTGGGAACTCAGCTAATATAGGGTAACCTTGCACTCACCGCCAAAACTGCAGTAATAAGTGAGTGATGACTGAGTTAACAACAACAATAGGGTTTGGTGGGAGACCTCTCACACGCTAACGTATGACCTCCCCTCTGATTCTTGTCACTCTGTTAAGTAACCAATCAAGAAAATCCGGTTGTTTTCTGGACTACGGGGTTTTTTCAGAGAGTACTGCCAGACGACCGACAGCCCCAAACCCGTCAACCATTTTCCCTCATAATTGAACCATACCAAAATATGCACACTAGAAACATACAGTCAGAATTAAAGAATAAGTTCACATAGCAAAGTTATAGCTGCATAGATTCTATGCTACTCAGAACAGTTGCCTATGACTGTCAGTGATACGAGATGGAGATGGGTGCGAAATGTTCTAAATGGGAGGGAGGCTCCACACAACAAGATATAAATCTATGTCTCTCTCACAATGGTGCAATGTGCTCTCTATCGCTCATCACCCACCTTCATCAATGTCCACCAAGTTAGTCTCTTGCACGAGCATGTACACCAACCAAGAAGTCACAATACAAATCAATGAGACAATGCACACAAATCACAACACCCCCCCTTGATCCGTGGACACCAGTTTACATACAGGTGCAGAGGCCCTTCTTCCATCATTCACAACAGAAAACAAGCATCCGCATGCTCTCATGACCCCATAGTCCAACAAGTCAACACACGTATGATGACAAAAAAAATGAAGACAGAGGGCGTAAAAGAAGCACCACAAGGTAAGGGAACTCACGGATGCAAGACTGGACACTCAGGGATGTAGACCAACCAATCTAACGACTTTTTTCAGCGATGCGTGCTCAACAACCTTCTGTGAAGAGAATAGCTGACGCACGATCCTGATCCACACAATCTGGATGTTGCCCTCATGCATGAAAGGGATAGCCCAACGTGGATCGGGGATGAAGGTCCATTGTGACCACGGCAAGGGCAGTAAAACCAAAGGCCTTTTCCTGGATCCTTACTCACAAGAGTGTGAGGAGGAGGCATGGGAGGGAGGGTAGTGGCCGGGCGCGGCCGGGCAACGGTAGGACGCGGGTCTCATGGAGGCGCTAGGGTATGTGGATGAAGACGGCCACCAGCAGTGCATGAGTGTTTGAGACCCACACTAGATGAGTGGATGCGCCGGGCTTGCAAAGGCAAGGGCACAACGGGTCGCTCCACTTGATTGAGTGACTCAAGATCCAGACAACCGCTCGGCTTGTAGATTGAGTCATTGACTGAAGTGATGGCATCAATCACCTGGGTGGCGGAGTCAGTGGCCAAAGAAGTGGACTTAGTCGCCTAGTTGGCGGAGTGAGGGACCGAAGAGATGGACTTGGGTGCGTGGTTG
Organism: Penium margaritaceum; assembly: GCA_023375785.1. Classification (NCBI taxonomy): domain Eukaryota; kingdom Viridiplantae; phylum Streptophyta; class Zygnematophyceae; order Desmidiales; family Peniaceae; genus Penium; species Penium margaritaceum. The sequence goes on from SZWC01002262.1 coordinate 87,053, forward strand.
GAAGTTGGAAGAACAGACTTAGATGGGAACACTAGTTCATTGGAACCAAGGACTTTACATAGTGATGGAAAGGGAGCAATGTCGAGTTGCAGTACGGAATGTCCCCCATGCGATTGCAGCGACAAGCCTGGCACAGACAAAAGGGATGTTGCGTGGAAACGCATATTCAACAAATGTAGTTGCACGTGACTCGATGATGTGGTACCGGACAGGTTCCCTGAATTGCCAAGCCTTCAGCTGACGAGACACCCAGGGAAAGGTGTAGAGATGACCACGAGGAGCCAGTTTGCTGTCCCGGTGATCCTCAGAAAGCCTGACACTGGCAACACAATCCCTGATGCGTGCAGGATGAAGATCCGCCCGGTGCCCACACAAATGCTGGTAGGGAGTGACAGGATGAAGCAAGGGATAATGGGGGACTCCGTTCCAGACCTAGGTCATGTACGGCATGACATCAAAGAAGAAACCGTTGGAATGACCAGACTCAATGCTTGTTTTGCAAACCACGTCAGCCATGGTGTGATTCCAGCTCTCAGAGACGCTCTGGAGTGTAGGACGTAGTAGTCTCATGTCTAACGCTCTGGCTCCTAAGGAAGGCATCCACCTCATCCATCATTTCACAACCCTGATCAGAATGGAATTGACAAAGGGGAGGACCACACTCGCGCTCTTGGACGAGGAGTGAATCATGAATCGCAGCAGCTGCGGTGCTTATCTTCTCGAGGTAGAATATCCACCAATTTCACCTTCATCTCCCTTGCCGCCCTCCTGCTGAAAGATTGTGATCTCCTCCACATCATTGAGGAAGGGCATGTTGCCACGCTTGTCCTGGAGAGTAGTAAAAGGAGTATAGCTGCTAGGAAGGTCACAGAGGATGCTTACAATGAACACACGTTCCTTGACAGGATCCTCAATTGTAAGAAAATGCACAAAGACATATTTCATCATGTTGATTTTGTCAATCATGGCTCCAGACTCATCTGCTTGTTTAGTGTGAAAGCTTCGAAAAAGCTCCATTTTCATGACGATGAACTGCGGAAGCATAAGGGGACTCAAGGTTTCTCTAATCCTCCTTTGGCTTGAGGATGCCACAGTTAAGGAATCGTTTTATTTCAGCGAGGTAGAGGTAGCTTGTGATGAGGGCGTGATCACGCTTCTCGAAATTGACATGTGCCTCACCAAGTGAAAGAGAAGGCTGAGCTGGCTCGTTCCCATCATGCTCCAGAGATCCTTCTCCATCAACACCATCTTCATGTTGTTGCTCCAGTTGAAGACGTTCTTTCCTTCAATCTTGGTGATTTTCACACCGTCCAACACAGAAGCGGATGTTTCCATAAAGATACAAGGTTCAGCCCACAAATGGCTTTCTCACATAGCAAGGTGCAAATAATGTATCAAGAATGAGGCAAAACCTTGTTCTTGCTATGATACCACTGATAGAAGCTGGTGTATTCCCTCACAGAGGTGATCAAGCTCACCAAGAGCCAACAAGGCAGGACCAACTGTTTGTGAGAGAGAGAGTTCTACATTGCACAGACATAACTTATGGGATCGTAAAAATAATTGCAATGAATGCAATGAACTGCATTGAATTTTGAGGGTGAAAGAAAACAATCACAAGTTCATAAAAAACCCTTATACGGCTCATTGAGCTCAGGGAGAAAGAGTTTCACTCTGTTAAAATCGATCCTTTAGCACACTCTCTTAGCCTAGCGAGATGAGTTTTAGTAACATTTTTATGCATGGGAATTATGTCTCCTACGACGTACGTGGTCAGTAGTGCTAGAAACTTGCATAATTGGAGTCTCTTGAAGATCTTTGAGCCACCTTTCCTCCTTGAAGGTCGCTCCCTATTGCCTTTGGTCAACAAGCCAGGCTACCTTTTACGCTGGCACATGTCGCAACTCCAGAATGATTAAACCATTTCTGATGACATGGTGAGCCACCAAAAGAAACAAGCCACCTTCTTCAACAGCTTGTCGCCGGAGAATTGACCACTTGGGTCACTTTCATGGCTCTCCTACAAAATGAGCTGTCAAAGCACCGGCACCACGGGAACCACCACCTGCTGCGTGCCATGCCCTTTCCAATACGACACCTTGAAGAAAAACATTTGAGTGTCATGCTACTCATGCATCTTGTACCCCTCTACGAAGAGCTTCACAAGGATAGCATCATTGTGCATGGTTAGAAATGTAGCTTGAATCATCAGGTCCAGCCACTGTGAGAGTGTGTTGATTGGGTCGATGAGTCCCGAAAGATACAAGATCTTGTAGACAAGGTACTCCACCCAACGTGCTTGCTGCAGACACATATTTGTCTACATCTTGAAGTAATTCAGCACGTGGTGGTTGGTGTCAACCATTCATTTCCGTGCCTTGAGGTAGCCTTACCAGTTTTCAAAGGTTGCGACCACGGCAAGAATCCCCTTGTCGTGAGTGGCATCATTCAGCTCCACTCCATGCAACTTGCATGGGTCGTACGCAACCGGCTGCGCTGTGTTACCAAAGTAATACAGAAGGATACCACCAATGGTTGGGGCCAATGTTCCGTTGTCTATCTCAAACTCTTGGCCACTGTTGGCCAAATGCAAGGTGGACGCTGAGTTCAGAGTCCTCTTGATGTTTTCAAATGTTTCTTGTCCAATGACTCACCAATTCTACTCACTATCATTGCAAGTTACATTGGAGAGTGGCGTTGAAGCTCCCGCATAGCTAAGGAGGAACATGTAGTATTAGTTGTAAAAACCAAGAAATAACTGTACATCATGCATATCACGGACCTTTGGCTACTCTTGCACACCCTTCGTAAGGCCATGGCAATCTATCCATCACAAATGATGTACCAAGGAATTCATCTTTCTCCACCATGAACTCGCACTGAGAGAGCTTTTGAAAAAAATTCTCCTTCATTGGGATGTAAAACACCTTCCTCACACGCTCCTCATGATCCTTTGCCGACCTTGTATAAACTAAGATTTCATTGATATACAGCACCACAAATTCATCCAAATGTGACCTGAAGATGGTGTTCATCTGCACCATGAAGGTTTCCAGCGCATTGGTCAACCCTAAAGGCATCACAAGAAACTTGCCATAAATGTCGTCTTTTTCACATCATTTCTTGCAATGCAGATTTGGTTGCAGCTGGATTGGAGATCGGACTTTGTAAAGAAGTGAGACGCACGGAGCTGATCAAATAGCTCCTCGGCCGAAGGAAGCAGGTACCGATTGTTGATTGTCAACTCATTCAACACCTAGTATTCCACGCACAGGTATGTCTCCCTCATCTTCTTCTATCTTAACTGGAAAGAATTACACATGGAGGCAAGGAGGGGTGGATGAAGCCTTGCTCCATCATCTCAATCAGCTGATTCTTGAGCTCCTGCACGTGCATGTCAAACAGGTGGGAGCGTTCCACAAGGAATGGTCCACGTCCCACTTTGGTGGTAGACATGTCGAGAGGGTGTCTCACATCTCACCCTAAAAATTTGTACACACCTTCTTAAACCCCTTAAGTACTGTAGCAAACTTGCCTTGGGCCCCCAGATGCTCACGAGCTGCCCCACGCGCGACGTCAGGCGCCACGTCCTTGTGTTCATCAACGTTGTCCTCAACGTCTTGCACCCAAGCCAAAAGTATGTTCCTTTTTCTGAATCACACGCTTGAGCTATACCATATTTTGCGTTAATTGCACTGATTCCTCCTTGTGACCCGTTCACTGCTGCGTTGCTTTCTCCTCTCAAGTCTCCTCTTTTGTGGCCTCTTCCTCAAATCACAAGTTTAGGAAATATTCCCTGTCTCCGAGCTTGACGGAGACTGTGCGCGCCTCCTAGTTGATGATGGAGTTTTACTTGCGGAGGAAGTCACGACCGAGGATCGCATTGTAATCTGTCATTGGTCACACCGTATACATGACCATTATGCGAAGCTTCCCCACGCGAATGGAGATGTGATAATCTAGGTACCCTACTTCAACCACAATTTCCACTTGGTTCGTGATCGGCTTCTTGCTTGTCAGTGCAAGGCCCCACTTCCGGAGACACTCCATACTCATGAAACCATGGTAAATGCCAAAATCCAGCATAATTTCCACCTTCCCGTTGATTCCTTTCACTTGCGCCTCCAAGAGAAGTGTGGCCTCCTCCTCATACTATGAATTCCATGCCTTAATCTCAGAAACCCCCTTAAATGCCACAAGGCATTTGGGTGAACGGTCAAGTGGCAATTTAGGCACAGACAAGCCAGGAGTAATTCCATGTACTCCTGGCTCCCCTCGTTTTTTGAATCCTTTGTTGCTTGCTCTTCTTCTTTTGTGGCTTGCCTCCCCTTCCCTTACGGCTTACCCTTGTTGTTGCCCTTCTTGGGACTTTAGCAATCACACGCAATGTGGCCAGGCTTGCCACAGTTGAAGCACTTGCAATGTTCCAACCCTCCAATCTCAATGGGTGTGCTACTACTCGTCGCTTACTTGCCATAGCCACCACTTTAGGAATTGTGGCTGTTAGCATTCTTTAACTTGTGTGGCATATCTCCCCCAGACGTATGTCCTTAGGCATGCAGGGCATGATGATCCCAGGACCAGTGGAGAAACACACTGATGCTACGTGCTCTTGAGATGATGTGCGATGACATTGCTCTTAAGCTGTGTGATTCCTCTCAGTATGGTCCCATGTCGTCCATCCTCATCAGCCACCTCAACCTCTTCCCCATCGGCCGTGACGACCTTCTCCAAAGCTTGGATTTCCATGTGATGTTATGTTGTTGTGTGCTGCTGGTGTTACTGGGTTCATCATATCTTGTCATATGCTTTACACTGAAAGATGGACTTGCCACTGTTGAGGCATACCCAATACTATTTCTGGTGGATTTCTTGGTGGAGGAAAATCCTGAATGATACTTGCTGAGATTTAGCAATCCATGAGGGAGGGTTTGCGACCACTCTTCAAAGAGAACCAGTGCTGATGGCAAGCCTTGCTTGCTGACCGCACTGAAAGAAACATGACTAGCATGCTTCGCTTCTCTTTCCCTCCTACTTGTCGTCCCCAGGGACTCAAAAAGGTATCTGCAGGAACTTGAAGCCATGGTTTTTCTTTTTGCTAGCTCACTCTAATGTCAATTGTTTTGACTGGTTCAAGTTCTGTTTCAAAGCCAGTGAGCTCATGATGCTATCAGCACAAATCCACTGGTCTAAGGGTGCAGGATCGGATCGACCTGGGCCTAAGAAGCTGGTCGCCACAAAGCCGTGAAGAAAGAATCCAAACCCTCGAGGGTCGACAGGGGTTGTCGCGCCAAGAAGGGCCCTCGTCCGTCCATTGCGAGGTCACCAGGGTCAACAAGGCCATCGAAGCTACTGGAGCCAAGCTAGAGAGGAGGGAGGGGGAGGGGATGGGGGAAGTGAGTATGTGAAGAGAGGCAAGGGTGTTGCTCTGTAGGGGTGGGCGGCAGCTTTGCTTAAGGACAGCCCAGTGGCACGAGAACCATCTTAGGCACACTTCACAGAGCAAGTGAGGAAGGGCCATACACCACTTCCGTATTTGAGATGTCGGGGACTCAAGAAAGTAATGGGAACCAAGCTGATCCACTGATGGCTGATGACGGCCGTCCGAGTGACAAAAAATGGCCGTTGCACGTGTGGGCAAGGCGTCATGTTTACGACAGTAACATGGCAGGACATAAATCGCAAGGGGTCTCACAACTATCTCATGCTGCCCAAACTTGGACTGCTTACTCAAGCTTCCCACTGTAACTATGAGTGACCGGACACTCCTCAGCGACTTGAAAACCCTCGTGCAGGCTCTTCTAGAACCGCAAGGGTATTTTTGTATACTTTTTCCAGGGGGGGGGGGGGGGGGGGGGGGGGGGGGGGTNGGGGGGCGTGGAGAGGATCCCACTGATCATTGGAGTAGTACTGCTTGACCATATGAGGCCTGAAAGCATCAGCTCAAGTGTCAAAAAGAGTTTTGAATGGCGCTGTTTGTAACTCTCTGAGACAACTTGTGCACGCTTCACCCTGAACCAGGAGTGCCGGTGTCAGACTACTGTGAGAAAGTGATGGATCTATGATGCCTTATTCTGGGGCTGGGGGTATTTTGTTCTGTCTCGTAGTGGCTCAGTACCGTACTTCTCCACCATGGAGATGCCTCCACGGAACTTTACTCTGATTTTTTCCATTACACACCCATCATCAAGGTTGAGAACCTTGATCTTGAAGTGGCCTACAGTCCACTCCGGAATAATGAGGAAATTTTCATGGGAGATCGTTACAACTCCACTACACCTGCTCCTTTTACCTACACCCATCATTCTGCTACAGCAGCGGTCGTGCACGTGAACTTCAGCACTGCCAAGGGTTGGAACACTGGAAGTCGTCAGCCTCAGGGTGGCAGAGGAAACCCACGTGGTCGTGGCCGCAACATTGGAGGCCGTACTTGCAGTCATTATGGTCAGGTAGATCACTTCTGGTGCCCTTGCCCTACTGTTCAGCACCAGATGCTGGAGCAACACCGGCGAAAGCAACAGTTGCAGCATATCCTGCAGCAGTACCAGATGCAGCAGTGACAGTGGCTATAGCCACTGATAAAGGCACGATCACCTCTATAACCCCAGAATGGCTAGAACTTCAGCACTGCCAAGGACGAAAGCCTTGGGTCTGACTTCTCTAGCAGTCGTCACAGCGGACTTTCATCCTGGATCGGGATTGGGTTATGCCATGAGTTCTTTGCATCAACGTGATGTCTCTGTCTCGTTGTCGTGTACTCTAGTGGGCCTTGGTACTGCTCGTCTGTTCACAGCCAGGCCGTCTTTACAAGTCGCCGATCTGAAGAGCCTCTGTGAGGCTACAGCTGCACCTGAAGCTGCCCAGTGGGAAACTAATTACAAGGAGGAACTGGCTGCTATCGATGAGCATGTTCTGTACGAGCTGGTCAACTTGCCCCCAGGCCATAAAGCCATTAGGGCCAAGTGGGTTTTTTTATCACAAGTGGAAGCCGGAAGGCACACTGGACAAGGACAAAGCCCTGATAACGGCCAAAGGCTTTGCGCAAGTACCGTAAAAACCTTGTCGAAGTCGAGTGGACCTCGACAAGGTTTTTACGCTAGTTGGCCGTTTTGCCACCAATCGCGCGCTCTTGAGCATGGTCACAGAGCATGACTGGGAGCTCCACCAGATGGAAGTGAGCAATGCCTTCTTGCATGGCGCTCTCGATGGGAAGGAGGTCTAGATGGTCAAGCTCCCAGGTTTCGAGGATAGCAGTGGTCGTGTCCGGCAAATATAGAAGGCCCTCTATGGACTCAAACAGTCGCCCAGGTGCTAGAATACACAGATCAGCCGCACCCTCTTTAAGGGTGGCTTGATGCCTATCGTGGCAGATCCAGTTCTCTTCTTCACCCCAGTGGGGACCACCCTTGTCATCGTGCTCGTCTATGTGGACTATCTGCTCATCGCTTCCCCAGACCTTGCCACTACCCAGAAATTGAAACATCAGCTGCAATCCTCATATAAGATGAAAGACCTTGGACCTGCTCATGTGTTTTTGGGCATGGAGATCGAGCGCGGCCGTACCCACAGCTTTCTCCATGTGCATCAGGCAGCTTACGTGCAGACACTGGCTGAGCACTTTGCGGACCTCTTGCCTACCGTACCAAGTGCATCCACTCCCATAACCCTAGATTACCAGATCAAGCAAAAGGATTCTGATGCTAAGGCATTGGTGCCCACAAGTCATGGAGGAGTGTTGTGAACCGGGCGCGGTGTGCTAGCCTCAACCGGATGGTGTAGGCACCAACCGGCAACAACGGCGACCAAAGGGAGGCCGGTGCACACCTTCTTGGGTTTGTGGAAGCGTAGGATTGTCTTGGGGGAGCACGGGAACACGTGTGGAAAAGTGGTCGTAAACTGTACTTGTCATTCAAGTGTCAACATACAAGACTATATGTACATGGTGACAAATCCTAGGCGACCTGGGGTTGCCGAGCCGTGCGCGGCCCCATACAGGCCGGAGATGAGCGTTATTGCCTCAACATCATCCTCCCAGATTTCCAACGCACCAAGAATCGCACCATTACGCAGAGGAACGGCCGAGATATGGCCGCTTTCCGTGAACCACGGCAATTTGCTGCTGTCAGCACCACTAGCGGCGGTGACGGTCGCCAGAAGCGCCCTTTCTGGTAATAACACATCGGGAAGCCAGTCTGAAGTGCCCTCGGCCCTCAATGATCCTTGACTCATTGACTATCCGGGCCCCAAGGTGCGCTTCAGCCTTGTTGGGTCTTCCATGGGTCGAGCATTTCCCGTCACTTTTTTCCCCTCGGCCGATCCAACCTTTGGCCAGGTGTAACTTCCTCAATTCTTAATGGATCGACCCCGTTCTTGGGTCTATCTTGCACAGATTTTCCTATAGATTCCCAATCCACTGTCACATTTTACAATAGAGGAAGCTTTAAGCCATGATGAGTGCCGTTGGCACAATCTGGCTTACACTACCCCTCCTTTAGGAGTGAGCCGTTCCGGTTCCCTCTTGATACTCCCGGAGGATGGTATTCACCTCGCCAACATTGAAGTTGCAGGCAGGCCCCCATGAGTTGTGGGCTGCATTGTAGCCCTTCCACTTGACAAGGTACTCCCATTCACGGACACGGTGATGGTGGACAAGGATGGCCTCCACTTCAAACTCTTCTTTGTTCTCGATGACCACCGGAGGGCGATATTTTGAACTGCGACTCGGAAAATGCTCAGCCGGATCGTGGTAGAGCTTGAGCTTGGAGATGTGGAACATGTCGTGGACTGGCATGGAAGGTGGAAGAGCCAACCGCGCCACCACGGGTGTCCACATTTTGAGCACCTCAAACGGACCAAACCAATGGGGTTTCAACTTGTCCGACCGAACCCCGCGAAGCTTGACGTGCGCTCTGTTGAGAAGCACGTGGTCACCGACCTTGAGCGTTGTATCTGCGCGTCGGCGGTCCGCCTACACTTTCTGCTGCTCTTGCGCCTTTGCCAATACAAACCGCATCACTGCCCAAATCTGTTTCAAGTCACGTGCGGTAGACTCCACCGCGGGCAGGTTGCTCGCGACGTGCAAACTGAGGGGTGTGGAGGGCACCGTCCCGGTCACCACCTCAAATGGTACCTTATCGGTGGAGGCGGATGTGGCGGAGTTGTATGCCAGTTCAACGACCGGCAACCACTGGTCCCACGCCGTCTCTTCCGGATCACCAACTGTACGGAGGAGCTGCTCCTGCGTCTGGTTTGTCCACTCCATCTGTCCGTCAATTTGGTTGAAAGCTGCACCTTGCTGCCGTACCACTCCATGTGTTCGCGCCAGAACTTTTTCGTGAAGCGCGGGTCACGGTCGCTCACAATGGACCGTGGCACGCCATGGAGACGCATCACGTGCTTGCAGAATAACCTAGCTGTGCCCTCCGCACTCACCATATCACGTGTCGCGATGAAGTGCGACATCTTGCTGAAGCGATCCACCACCACCAACACCGCATTGTGACCTGTCGCTGTCTCGGGCAAGCCCGTGATGAAGTCCATGGAGATAACTTGCCATGGCTGCTCGGGGATGGGTAAGGGTTGGAGGAGACCCGGGGTCTTTGTCCTCCGCGCCCTGTGGCGTTGGCACACATCACAACTCCGGTAGAATTCAGCCACCTCCGACGATATGGTAGGCCACCAAAAGAAGCGAGCCTCCGTCTTCAATGTCTTGTCGGCGGAGAAGTGGCTGCTGTGGCCACTGTCATGGCACTCCTCCAAAATCAGCTGCCGAAGCGCAGGCACCGCAGGAACCACCACCTGCTGGGTGCCGCGCCGTCGCCAATACGGCACCTTGAAGATAAATCTCCGAGTATCGTACTCCCCATACGCCTCGTATCCCTCTGTGAAGAGCTTCACAAGGAAAACATTATCGTGGATGGTGAGAGACGTGATCCGCATCATCACGTCCGGTCGCCGTGAGAGTGCGTTGGCTGGGTTGATGCGACCCGGCCGGTACACGATCTCGTAGTCGAAGTGTAACTCGAGGTACCCCACCCAACGCCCTTGCCGCCGGCTCAGGTTTGGCTACATCTTGAAGTACTTCAAGGCGTGGTGGTCAGTGTAGACCATGCACTTCCGTGCCTCGAGGTAGCACTGTCAGTTCTTGAAAGCTGCGAATACAAAGAGCATCTCCTTGTCATGGGTTGCGTAGCTCAGCTCCGCCCCGTGCAACTTGCGCGAGTAGTAGGCGACCGGCTACGGCCCGTTGCCAAAAATTCTGCAAAAGGATCCCACCAAAGGATCCCACCAATGGCCGACGCATTCGTTGCCATTTCAAACTCACGGCCGCTGTCGGCCAAGTGCAAGGCCGGCGCGGAGGTCAGAGACCTTTTGAGGTTCTCAAAGACTTCTTGTTTGCTAACCCCCCATCTCCACTCGCGATCCTTGCGTGTGAGATTGGAGAGTGGCGTTGACACTCCCGCATAGCCAAGGATGAACCTGCGTTAGTAGTTGTAAAAACCAAGGAACACTTGCACGTCATGCACATTACGCAACTGTCACTCTTGCACGTCCAACACCTTGTGCGGGTCCATGGCAATCTGTTCATTGGCAATGATGTTTCCAAGGAATTAAACTGTACCCATTGCAAAATCACACTTAGAGAGCTTTGCAAAAAAATTCTCCATCCTCAAAATCTTGAAGACCTTCTTCACATGCTCCTCATGCTCCTCCGCCGTCCTGCTATACACCAAGATGTCATCGAGGCACACCACCGCGAAGTCATCCAGGTACAGCCTGAAGATATTGTTCATCGCTGCCATAAAGGTGGCCGGCGTGTTGGTCAACCCGAAAGGCATCATGAGCAACTCGTAGTGACCATAGCGGGTGCGGAAGGTCGTCTTTTCCACATCATCTGCTGCGATGCGGATCTGGTGGTAGCCGGAATGGAGGTCGATCTTTGTGAAGAAGCGAGCCGCATGGAGCTGGTCAAATAGCTCATCCGCTTGTGGAAGCGGGTAGCGGTTCTTGATGGTCAACTCGTTCAACGCGCGGTAGTTCATGGAGATGCACATCTCCCCCGTTGTTTTTTGCACAAACAGGATAGGTGCAGCATAAGGAGACAAGGACGGGTGGATGAAGCCGTGCTCCATCATCTCTATCAGCTACTTCTTGAGCTCCTGCAGCTGCGCGTCGCTCATGCGGTACGTTGCACGAACAGGTGGGCATGCTCCAGGTTTGAGGTCGATGCAATGGTCTACATCCCGCTTCGGTGGCAGAACCGTCGGGAGGGTGTCGGAGAACACGTCCTCAAACTCTGTACACACCTTCTGAAGCCCCTCGAGCACCGCGGCAAACTTGCCTTGGACCCCTGGCTGCTCACGAGTCACCCTGTGTGCTAAAACATGCACCACGTCCTCTGGTTCGTCGAAATCTGCCTCCACGTCTCACACGAACACCAAAAAAACTGATCCTCCTTTCGAATCACGCACTTGAGCTACACTAAACTCAGCGTCAACGGCTCCGATTCCTCCTTGCAAGGCACCAACTACTGCGGCGCTTCTTCCCCGCAAGTCTCCTCCTCTGTAGCCTCTTCCTCAAACTAAGTAGGCAGGGGATACTCCTTGTCTCCGAGCTTGACTAAGACGGTGCGTGCCTCCCAATTGACGGCGGGTTTGTACTTGTAGAGGGAGTCACGACTGAGGATCACATTGTAATCCCTCATCGGACACACCCGGTACACGGTCGTTATGCGAAGCTTCCGCACGCGAATGGAGAGGGAATGGGTCAGGTACCCTACTGAAACCGTGCTGTCCACTTGGTTAGCAGTCTGCTTCTTTCTCATGAGCGCAAGGCCCCACTTTTGAGCACACTCCATGCACACAAAACGATGCCTCACGCCACAATCCAGCAGAGGCCCTACCTTCCCCTTGATGCCTTTCACTCGTGCCTCCAAGAGAAGTGCGGGTTGCTCCTCCTCATATCCCGAATCTCATGCCTTGACCTTTGAAACCCCGTTGTTTGCCGCAAGGCGTTTGGGCGGGCAGTCACTTGGCGGTTTGGGCTAAGAGGAGCCAGGAGCAACGCCATCTACTCCCGGCTATCCTCGTTTCCCAACTCCTTTGTTGTTTTCTCTGCTTCCTTTGTGGCTTGCTTCCCGTTCCCTTGCCGCTTACCCTTGTCGTCGCCGTTTTTTTATGCCAGCAGTCACGCGCAATGTGGCCCGGCTTGCCACAGTTGTAACACTTGCGCTGTTGCAATGCTCCAATCTCCATGGGCGTGTTTTTGCTCTCGGCCCGCTTGCCGTAACCACCACCGGAAGAGTTGTGGTTTTTGGCATGAGCCTGGTGCACGTGCGAGTTGTACTGCTCTGCTGCTGCAATCATCCCTGGCAGGTCGTCATTGAGGTCGTGCATCACCGTCACAGCGCGGCCGTTGCTGTAGTGGAAGCACAGTTCATGAGAGTCAAAGCCACAATTGGCAACGATCTCATGAAACTTACAGGTGTAGTCGGTAACGCCGCCAGTTTGGTGAAGCTGACACAGCTTGGCATGCGCCTTGTTCCTCACATAACCCACGGTGAAGCGCTTGATGAACGACTCCGTGAACTCCTTCCACGAAGTCGGCCATTTCAGGGTAGGGTTGCCACTGCTGCAGATTGGAGCCGATGCGGTTGAGATCCCGGTCGCGGCCGCAATGCCGGCGACCATTACTGCTCCACTACCATGTGGATTGGACCACATTACATCGGCCCACCAATCCAACGATGCCCCTCTGAACATGGTCACGACATAGTCGCGGCACACCTCATACCTTGAGGTATCTACACCGATGGCAGTGAAGTACAACTCTAGTCTGAGTATCCAAGCATGCAGAGCTGGCCCATCCTTCCTTGATGGGTCTAATGGCTCTGGCTTGGGCAGGCTCGGGACGCCCACCGCAGGTCCGTTTTGCGGTGGCAACTGCCATTGGTGTTGTCACAGGACGTTTCGCAAGCTCTTGATTGAGGTACGCATTTTGCTTCTCCAATAGGTCCATCTTGGTCTGCATATCGGTGAGCAACTTCTGTAACATTGTGGCTGCAATAACCTTGTCTTGCGTGTCAAACGTCGTGGCCATCGGAAACGTGCCAGATGAAGTTATCTCCACGTCTAGTCCAACTTCTTTCTCAACGGGTCCTCCGGCTATCTCCTTGTCACCGGAGTGCGTGATTTGCCTTGGACATGGATTTGCCAAAGAGACAAGATGTGTGATAGTCTATGCTGACCAAGAGAGGTTGCCACGTAGATGATTGTGCCCCTGAGCCAAGGGTGGCTCTGATACCAAGTGTGAACCGGGCGAGGTGTGCTAGCCTCAACCGGATGGTGTAGGCACCAACCGGCAACAACGGCAACTGAGGGGAGGCCGGTACATACCTTCCTGGGTTGGCGGAAGCGTAGGATCTTCTTTGGGGAGCACGGGAACACGTGTGGCAAAGTGGTCGTAAACTGTACTTGTTATTCAAGTGCCAACATACAAGACTATATGTGCATGGTGACACATCCTAGGTGACCCGGGGTCGCCAAGCCGTGCGTGGCCCCATACGGGCCAGAGATGAGAGTTATTGCCTTAGAATCATGTAACTCATCTTTCCAGCTTTTCAACGCACCAAAAATCGCACCATTCCGTGGAGCAACGGCCGAGATATGGCCGTTTCCGTGAACAACGGCAATCTGCCGCTAGCAGCACCCCAAGCGACAGTGAGGGCTGCCCGAAGCGCCCTTTCAGGTAAGAGCACATGGGGGCGCCATTCCGAAGCGCCCTTGGCCCTCAATGATCCTTGATTCATTGACTATCCGGGCCCCAAGGCGCGCTTCGGCCTTGTTGGGTCTTCCGAGGGACAAGCCTTGGTCCTTGTGGACGACTTCCCGTCACTTTTCCCCCCTCGGCCGGTCCAACCTTTGGCCGGGCGAAACTTCCTCAATTCTTGATGGATCGATCCCATTCTTGGGTCGAACTCCCACAGTTTTTCCTATAGATTCCAAGTGCACAATCACATTTTACATTAAAGGAAGACTCAAACCTTGATCAGTGCCGTTGGCACTGTCCGGCTTACAAGTGTTGTGATTTGTGAATGCATTGTCTCACTGATCTGTGTTGTGACCTCTTGGTTGGTGTACATGCTCGTACAGATGACTGACTCAGTGGACATTGAAGACGCCTGGCGGAAATGGAGGGAACGTTGCATCATTGTGGGAGACATGGATTTCGTCTCCTCTTGTGGAGTCTCCCTCTTGGTAGTAGTGCACGTCCAGCTTCGTTGGTAGCAACCACAATCACTCATGTCACCGACGGTGATAGGTGGTTACTCTGAGTAGCGTAGAGTTTGAAAAGGTTCAGACAGCCATAACCTTGCTTTGTAAAACTTCTAGCTGATTCTGACTACATGGTGGCGTTTGCAACGGTACGACGGCCGGGTTTAGGTTTGTTGTTCTTCTAGCAGGGCTCACCTAGGAAACCCCTGAGGCTAGAAAAGTGTGCATTTTCCTGATTGGTTAGCGTGAGTAATAAGCCTCACAGACGTGAGGGCCTAGGCTAGTGTGGGAGGGGTCTCTCACTAAAGCTCATTCCAACTGTCAACTCAATCATTACTAACATCCAATTGTACTTTTGGCGCTAACATTTGAGTGCCAGCTTTCCCTCTCACATATGAGCAGCAAGCGCTGCTCAGGCGCAGAGGAAAGTGTGGGCGCACCATGCCAAACACTTCATTCCAAGTGTGTGAAGCAACACAAAATAGCCTTGCCCAGACTAGTGTAACATCCCTTCTAACTCATGTGCTGTTTAGGTCGGGGCAGTGGCGTTGTTGATGCAGCATGCGTAAATTCACGCTTGTTGCTTAGTCTGTCCTCTTCGTCTGCTGCACTAGAGTCTAAGTCAGAGAGCTCTGGTTTGTTACAAAGAAGTGCGCGTGCCAGAGTTAGCACCAGAAAGCAGCTAGAATGAAGCAATGGCTGATTAGTAATGAAGAATGAGCAACTAACTGAGACCCCTCTCAGTTCTAGCCTCACTTCAACTCTGTGAGGCTTAATACTCAGAAAACCAGCCAACCAGGATAATCCTAGCATTATCATTGAGAAGATGCATGGAAGCTTCCTAGCGACACAGCCGCCGACTAGGCGTCAGTGCCTGGTCAGATGGTGACGACATTCACAAGTTGTGCAAACAACGGCAAGGGTCTGGCTAGGAGACACAAGGTAAAGTGTCAGAATGCTTCAATAGCATACGCAGAGAGATATGAGAAATAACAGGTCCATGGCATAAGTACCTACCGCGGCGCACGGCGAGTGTTGTACGCGGTAGTGCAAGATCTGTCCTAAAACCGGCCCCAAACCACTGTTTTGGCTGTTACTCTGTGCAGACATGTCAGAACGCTACGTCGTCTAAACCTAAACGTGCACGATCACGAGTCAGACGCTACGACTGGTCACATGCATGCATCCAACATCAAACGGTAGACACACAATGCAAAAACATGCAAATCGGGCCCACGGCCAGTCCACCAATAAACTACTGTGTGCTAAAGAAAAACTGCAAGAGGTCCCGGGTAGCGTCCAGAGCTCTAGAACTGTCTTCAGTCAGCTCCAAGCTGGTAGTCCGCCACCAGATGAAGCACCGATAGCACCGGAGTCTGCATCAGGGATTTGCACGAGTATGGACACGGTCGAGTGGTCACATTAAACTATACAAGTCGACAGGAACGTCACAAATCACAACTCCCCCATGACCCGATGGTACGCATGTCCATACATGTGCAGCACTGAGACGAATACAACAAGTGCAATGACAGATCTGACACGGACACAGACACACCCCACACTCAACCACTCTTAGGCAAGGGGCGAAACCCAACAGAACGAATGGCAACCAGGAACTTTCTACGAGCTAGTGCCTTCGTCAAGACGTCACCACGCTGCATGTCAGTGCCAACCCAAATGACGGAGATCACGTGTCGCTCCACCAGATCATGCACAATGTGATTCTCAGTTGCAATGTGCTTCGTGCGAGCATGAAAGACACCAGAGTTCTCTGCAATGGCAAGAGCGCTGTGGATTTCGCAGCGAAGCACAATGGCAGTTACTGACAGACCCAGCTCAAGGAACAGGCGATGCACCTGTACCGCCTCAGCAGGCTCTGCACCCAGAGCAACATACTCTGCCTCTGATGAGCTACGTGCAATGCAGCCCTACTTCCCGCTGCGCCAGGACACAGCGGTACCACCGAGCAAGAACACGTAACCAGTGTGACTGCGTCCATCTGGGCTCCAGGCCCAGTCGCTGTCAGTATAGCCATCAAGGACCACCGAATACTGCGGATGAAAGCATAGTCCGAGGTATGGTATGGAAACCACGTACCGCACCACTCACACAGCCGCATAAAGGGCTCTAGCGCGTGGAGCCTACAAAATCTGGGCAAGGAGGTTGCCAGCAAAGGCGATGTCAGGTCGCGTGCTAGTGGTCAGGTACATCAGAGATCTGATGAGACAGAGGTACAAGGTCACATCCACTGTCTCCCACAGCTGTGTGTGATCTTCCACCTTTAGGGCATCCTGCCCGTCAGGCGTGAGAGGTGTGGAAGCCGTGGACACTGTGCCAAAAAGGTCACTGAAGCGCTCCCCCATAACATATGCGTATCAGGCCTGATGGAGTAGTAGAGTACGACGTCTGTGGTCTTGCACGATCTCCATGCCAAGAAGTACCATTGCAAGACCAAGGTTCTTCATCATGTAGGGAGTCTGGAGAACAGCCTTGGCCTCCTTCACGGCCTTTAGTGAAGGAGACACGATGAGAAGGTCGTCGACATAGACCAGGATGGCGGTGAACCGATCAGGCGTCCGTCGGATGAAGAGAGAGGGATCTGCCTCGCTCTGTACATATCCTGCACAAGTTAGGGTGCCAGTGATCTCCTGGTTCTAACACTGAGGAGACTGCTTGAGGCCGTACAAGGACTTGCGCAAGCACCAGACCTTATCACCGTCCTCAAAGCCAGGTGGCTGAGCCACGTAAATCTCCTCATCTAGAGAGCCATGGAGGAACGCATTGTTCACATCCGTCTACTGCAGTTCCCAGTCATGCTGAGCTACTACACCAAACAGAGCTCGAGCTGAGGTCATGCAGCTGACAAGGGCAAATGTGTCAGTGTAATCCATACCCTCAATATGAGAGAACTCCTTGACGACCAAGCGAGCCTTGTGGCATTCCAATGAGCCATCCGGCTTCACTTTCTTCGGAAAGACCCACTTGACCTGAATAGCCTTCCTCCCAGGTGGAAGGTCGACTATTTCGTAAACTCCGTGCTCTTGGATGGCACGAAGCTCATCCTCGCAAGCAGCTCGCCAAGCGTTATGCATCCTGTGATGAGAGAGCTTCCCTCAGTGTGCCCAGGTCAGGCGCCATAGAGGGAGAGCTCTGCATGGCAAGAGTGCACGCCTCAATGCTAGGTCTAACGACCACAAGATCGGCTGTAGTATCACAAGCGTTATGAAACTCGCAAGTGACGAGGTCATGCCCTACGGAGCACGCTGGATGTACCTCCGTGTGCTTAATGCAGACACTCAGGCCTAGGTCCTTTGTGCCGGGATCACCACTCGCGATGCTACGAGTGGAGTGCTTGGGTGCAGGACCAGACACTTGCTGAAATTTGGAGTCCAATGGTCGAAGACGACCGCCAGGCCCACGGGAGTAACCTGGGCTCCAGGGGCGTACCTCAGGATCAAGAACAGGCACAATCGTAGCTGGGGAGGGCTGAGGCAAGGGAGCTGGTGATGCCATGCGAGGAGATGCGTGTTTGGGAGACACGAGACTTGGTGTGACAGTAGGAGCAGGTGAGGTAGGGCCACGTAAAGAGGCAAGAGTGCCGGCGGACACAGGTACGGTCATAGGAGTACGCATAGGTACATGATCATGGGTACCTGCGGGGTGCAAGAGAACAAGGGTAGAAGCCGGCGGTGCTGGAGAGGTCTCTGGGCCGACAGCGATGATCGTTGGGTCATCAAGAGCTGGAGACTGTGAAGTGGAGGAAGCTCTAACGGACACATCAGCCAGGCGAAAGGTACTCGAAGGCGCATACTCCCCCATCCGTCGAGAAATCTCACACGTAGGTTTGTGCGTGACGGACAGCGACATAATCGATGTCAGATCACGGTAGGTGAGGGACTCAAAGAAGAGCTTGTTGCGTGACTCAACAATGCGATGACGAGCAGGGTCCCAAAAGCGCCATGCCTTCGACCGTAGGGAGATGCCTACGAAGACACACAAGCGACCCCACGGTGAGACCTTGGACCCCTCCTGGTCCTCGGTGTACCACACAGAAGCCAAGGATACCCAAACGGGAGCAAGGCGCGGGTCAACACGGTGACCAAACCAAAGCTCATATGGTGTGACGTGGCCCGGAAGGGGACCGTGCGGGATGCGGTTCCAGACCCAAGTCATGAAGGCAAAGCCTTCAAATATGAAGGACTCCAGGAGACCGCACTCACACCACACATAGCGTGAACCGCATCCTCCATGGTGTGGTTCCAGCGCTCAGAAACACCCATCTGCTGAGGAGTAGCAGGAGCAAAGACCTGGTGAAAAATCCCGTGCTCGGCAAAGAAGCTATCCATCTTGTCAAGAAACTCACTGCCACGATCCGAGCAGAAGGTGTGCAGTGTGTGGATGGACTGACGCTCAGCCATCACTAGCCATAGAAGAACCGCGAGAGCGGCGTCACTCTTCTGGCGTACGCTGTAGACCCACTGCATCTGGGTGAATTCATTAGTCAGGATCAAGACGTATCGACCCCGATCGAACAAAGACTCGACAGGAAGAGGACTAAGAAGGTCAGAATGGACTAACTCGAGAGGGTGCGGTGCGCGAGAACGGGAGTCAAGGTAGGTGCAACGATGCATCTAACCCTTCTGGAAAGAAACCTTGTCAAGACCGAGGGCAGTCTGTGTCCGAATAAGCTTTGACACAGAGTCGGAGCCTACATGACACAGACGACGATAAAGCAATCGTTGGTGCTTATGAGACAAAACACCAGTGACAAAAACACGAGCTGAAGGGGAGGGGGAGCAAGGAGCAGAAGTTCAAGAGACAAGATATAGGTCATCCACAACACAGGCACGAAGAACAACGCTACAAGTGTCAATAGCAGTCACAGCCACAGACTCTGTAGTGTGCTCCACAGAGAGTCCCATGAGTGTGCAAGCACGTACAGAAAGCAAACTGAGCTTAAAGCCAGGCACAAAAAGCACCTACGAAAGATACAGGGGGCAAGACGGACCAATAAAACACATGACCCCAACACCCTGGACTGACAAGAGCCTGTGCGGACGGAACAAACAAACGCACGAGGGCCGAGAACAACGAAATCACTATGAAGACAGGTCATGTGATGAGTGGCACCGGAATCGATGATCCAAGTGCCACCGGAATCACGACTGGAGGACGTCACTGTACAACGGGCAATGGAACACTTGGCCTTAGACAGACGCTGGGCTGCAGGTGGGGAGGAATGACGAAGGGCACAAAGGTGAGGCTCATGAATCCAATCTGTGCAATCAGGCCCATCGTCATCACATGCCGACTGTGCCCCCAACATGAGTCATCCCGAGCCACAAGAACAAACGGACGGACAGTTTGTGAACCACCCGGCTATGACAACACACTCGCACCTCCCTGAAAGCGAAGCGCCAGAAGGTGTCGGAGCTCGGTGATGGTGGGGTCACATGGGTCTGGGTCGCCGCTGGTCGTCGGTGGTGAAATGGAAAATGTTGTGGTCGTGGTCGCCGCGCGCCCGGAGGATGTGCTGCTCGACGTAGACCGTAGTGCGCACGCAGCCTGGAGCCCGCGAGTAATCCGTGTCCAGTCAAGCGGCTGGTGGCACCCGGTGTTGCGATGAGTGCCTCCACAGTTGTAGCAGTGAGCAGAGCATCCACTGTTACTGGTCGATGACGGCTGCTACTATGACTGTTGTTGGCCCGAGCTGCGCCTCTATCGCCCCTTCTTCCCCTATGTTGCTGCCGCAACACCTTGTGTCTGAGTCGATGTAGTCAGGGTGGAAGAGGAAGAGGAGGACGTGGTAGAAGATAGAGAAGGATTCTGTAGGAGAGGCGTTGGTGGTGCTACGATGACTCCTACAACAACGGGGGTCTCTTGATGAGTCACAATTGCCTCACGGGCGGAAGTCACCTGGAGGAAGAACTGGTGTGCCCAGGGAAGACATTGTAGTGAGGCCAAAAAAGGCTCGAGCACAGTGTCGCTGTACCTTGTGAAGATGTCTGTGTGCCCAAGGCAAACTCTGAGCATGATCGTGCAGAGCGTCCACAACTGTGTACCTCCTTAGGTCCCAAAGCCCGTGTAGATGCACATGGCGCATCGCAAGTAGTCGGCTGCTGGCTCAGCACGCCCCTGACAAAGGGAGTGAAAGGCACAAATATGCGCGGTGCGGGTGGCGTGCGTCTCTTCGGCAAGCAGGGATAATGCCAGGTCCCATCCCCTGCGTGGATCAGCGCTGGTGCCTGTGCCCGCCTCGCTGAGGAAAGAGCGGAAGTCAACGACAGTCTCGCGTGGCATGGCGTAGAGAAGTCCACGCATTGCCCTAGCCGCTTTTAGCACTTGTGCTCGGTCCGTAATCTTATACGGACTGTGGTAGTAGGGTTGCATGCCCTCTTTAGTGGCCCAAACCTGGAAGAGGATCTCCTTGCAGTCAAAACTGTCCTCGCTGACATACCGTGGGGACGGTGTCTCGAAGTCCTTGGGTTGCCGCTCCGTAGGGAGAGCAACCACAGGCTAGGAAGGACGAGGGATGGGAAAAACACCGGGAGGAGGAAAGTCGCTGGGGTGGAGGTCAGGCGACAATCGAATCTCGGGAAAGCGAGAGGTGTGAGGGTCGAGAGCTTGTCTGAAGCTGGCAGAGATGCTCCTGAAGCATACGAATCGCGCGCTTGAGGGAGTCACCCTCCATGCCTGGCATATCTGGATCCTCATCCCAAGGATCAAGAGGGTGGCAGGTCGGCTCCAGCTCATGTCTCCGGTGCTGGAGCTGACTGCTATGTAGAGGGTGTGACACCGGCCGCTCCCTCAGAGGTTTGTCGTGGGGTCGTGGAATGACACCGAAGAAGCTCGGTGAGTGCCGGGATGGCATCAGTCTACTCCTGCTACAGGCGACGCATCTCGTCCTGCTAGCTATGCAGGTCCTCAATAGCCTGCAAACACGGGCTCATGACCCCCGAGGAGGAAGAAGAGGGATCTAGTACCCTTGTTCCCTTATCACTGGACGGAGCCATGTCGCCGTTCATTATGGGCCGAGATGCCAACGTGGTCAAATTGTAAAAACGTCTGCGTTTTCCGAGGAGTTGAAACGCTGACAACGTTTGACTCTCGGACCAAAAATTTCACCAAGTGGTCATGTGAGCAAGAAGTTGCTAACGTCAGCATGACCTGATGACATCAGCGAGGAAAAATTCTGGCATCAGCTCCCCTCCTTCCCTTTTCTTACTGTGTCAACCCTCGCGGTTGCTACGCGAGCAGGCGGCCACTTTGCAACAGCCGCGCGGAAGCTTTGTTGACTTTCGCTCAGCTACTGCTGCGTCATCAGCTCCAACAGCAGCCGTGCGGCTGCATGCGCAGCTGTGGCAGCAGCTGCACGCTGTTGCTGTTGTTGCTACGCACTGTGGTTGATGCACGCTGTTGTCGCGGCCGCGCATTACAGCCGTCGCTGCTACTGTGCTACTACTGCCGCCGTTGCTGCTGTCGCTACTGCTACATTGCTGCTATGTTGCTGCCACCGTTGCTGCTGACGCTGCTGCTACCGCTATTGTTTTGATGCTGCTCTGCTACTGCCACCGCGCGCTGCTGTCGCCGCTACTGCTATCATTGCTGCTGCGCTGCTGCTCTGCTGCTGCTCTGCTACACTGCTGTTGCTGTTGCTCAATGCTGCTGTTGCATGTGCTTATGTTGGCAGGTGCGGGCGACTGCAGCCTACTGCAGCTATCACCTGTTGCCGCTAGCATTTGGTGCTGATGCAGTCTCACGTGATGATAGTGAGTGACGTCCATGGCAGTCGGTTGTCGTGGATAGGTCGCTCTGGATCTGATGTAACGGTGACTCTCACTGCTGTTGCTCTGTTGCGTCTCTTCTGTGCAGCTTAATGAGAACTGTCTCATCGCTCTGATACCATGAGAAGATGCGTGGAAGCTTCCTAGCGGCACAACCGTGGACTAGGCGTCAGTGCTTGGTCAGATGGTGACGTCAGTCACAAGTCCTGCAGACAACGGGAGGGGTCTCGCTAGGAGACACAAGGCACCGTGTCAGAATGCTTCACTAGCATTTGCAGAGAGAAATGACAAATGACAGGTCCATGGTATAAGTACCTGCCGTGGCGCACGGCGGGTGTCGCATGCGGAAGTGCAAGATCTGTCCTAAAACCGGCCCAAGACCACTGTTTTGGCCGTAACTCTGCGCAGACATGTCAGAACACTACGATGTCTGAACCTAAACATGCAAGATCACGAGTTGGATGCTATGACTGGTCACATGCATGCATCTAGCATCAAATGGTGGACATTATGCAAATACATGCAAATCGGGCCCACGGCCAGTCCACCGATAAACTCCTGCGTGCTACAAAAAACTTATAGGAGGTCCCGAGTAGCGTCGAGAGCTCTGGAACGGTTGTCGGTCAGCTCCAAGCTGGTATTCCGCCACCAGATTTTGCACCGGTACCACCCGGGTCCGCATCAGGGATTTCCACGAGTATGGACACGGCCGATTGGTCAAAGTAAATTGTACAGGTTGACAGGAACGTCACAAATCACAACAATCATGTGTGGCAGAACTTCCTTTGTGAACCCAACAAGACACCAAACAGCCCAAAACCCCGGCGTTGTCCGTTTTGTATAAATACTGGACCACACCAAAGTAGCCACACTGCAAACACAGTTTTCCTGTCAGAATCAGCAAGAAAAATAGCTACAAGGAGTTACTGCGTCCGAACTCAGGCGTCGACTACTATGTTTCAGAGATCGGTGAAAATGCTGATTACCCCCTCTTTTGTCACCGTTGACCCTCATATACTCCTCGGTCAGAACAATAAACCCCATCCGCCCCTCCGTCGGAACGATAAGCCCCGTTCGCCCCTCCGCTAGAGCGATAAGCCTCATCTGCCCCTCCGTCAGAGCGATAAGCCTGATTCGCCCCTCCGCCAGCACGATAAGCCTCATTCGCCCCTACCCATAAACAATAAGCCCCATATACCCCTCGATCAGCTTTCGATGTCGAACCGTGGAAAATGATGGAAAAGAAGCCTAACATACACATTTTTTTGTGATGTGACGTAACACTACGCGCGGAACGGAACCTCATCCCACACACCTGCTGACGAACGTAAATGCTTCGGTCTGCGCATAGGCTTGGCATGGTACCATAGACACCTGTACCTCCCTGCTTGGGTGTGCGTTCGGTCGCACATGACGACTGATGCTTTTGAAAACCACGGCCCGGAACGGGACATAGTGGATTCGTTTGCGCGGATAAACCCGTGCGTATGGTCTACATATATTACGGTTGAGATGGCTTCGGACCTCCTCCTCTCTCCCGTACTGAAGAGTACATTGAGCAAACCCTATTTGACATGTCCCATGTTCGAGAAACGCATCCTCTGCCACCGTTGCAACGGTGGGCTGGCAGCCCACAACCGGTGCATGGCCCTTGGGGAACCGTGACATTTCCCCTCCCTCTCATGGATCACGTAACTGCGGTGGCCGAGTGGGAAAACATAAAGCGCGCATGGGACATGATCAACCCAAATACACCCGCCGACCCATACACCATGTGTTGGCAGTTGGGCATGCGGGCACCCCATGCCCGGCCGTTGTACTGTCCACCCAATTGGGTGCCATGGATGTCGGTGTGGCCAATTCCATGTTCGCGCTTGTGACCATCGCTTTCGTTCAGCTATGTCCGTGGTATTTTTCATGACTGTTTGCAGGGAACTTTAGACTGAAATTCGTGCAACTAAAATGAAGAATATACCACCCTCATTGTGACTAATTCTTTGCATTCATGCAACAGAATGTCCTCTCATTTAGGGTGTTTGTGGACAAAGTAATGACAAACATAGCAACCCTAAGAGGAGAGATCATGGGCAATTATACATTGTTTAGCCAGGCTTTTTGGGATCAAGTACTCTCATGTGACGTTAAAAATGTCTGCCTCATGCTCATTGTACACCCCTCGATAATAACTGAAAGTCCACTTGTACAGCAGAAATGTGGAGAATGTGATGACATTTGTAGCAGCCAGATTAGGACACCTATTGTACTAAAGACATCAATTATATGTGTATGTCGAAGTTATCTTTGTACATGGCTGTGGGTTGGTGTACAAGCTTTAACAGATAAGTCTATGTGCTGTTCTTTCAAGTGTAATGTGAATGTTTTCCTAAACATCCTATGAACAAAACAAACCGTCAAGTGGTGTAGCGGGAGGGCCGGTTCGGCCCTCCCTCCTCGCTGAAGCGAGGGTTGGTTGCACACCACCCCTCGCGTCAGCGAGGGCTGGCCGGCGGCCAGCAATTCGCTGGCCGTCGGCCAGCTCGCTGCCGGCCGGCTGGACGGCCGGCGGCCGGCCAAGCGACCGGCCGGCCACCAGCCGGCCAGCCGCCAGCCGCCGAT
>SZWC01002262.1:114010-126932 GCA_023375785.1 Penium margaritaceum
CGCGGAGTTTGCTGCCGAGGCCGCAGGCCGACTCAAGATCACCACCGATGGTGGAGATACGGCACCACTCGGAGGAATGGGGGCGGACCCTCCTTCCTATGATGCGGCCGCAATGGGGCAAGGCAGCGCCCACTCGAGCGTCGTCGCCGACGACAGTCTCCTTCGAAAGGTGGGACTCCTTGGAGGCGTGTACGCGAATCGTACCCTCTTGCAGTGGGTAAGGGTGCACGGACAACGCGATGCCCTGGAGGCTATCGCCGATGCTCTGACGACATCAGAGCTCAAGTTCGCATTCACAAACCTGCTAGCCCACGTCGGGGAGAGCATCACGGACCTTGACCGTGATCGCCAGCTGCAGCGCTTGGCCGCCCATGATGCAAGCCGCCGATGCAACGACCTCGACAAGGCGTTGCAAAGTGTGACGCAGGTGCGGATGCAACAGCAAGCGCAGCGTACCGCGGCTGCGGATGCCATTGCCGGTGGCAGCGATGACTTGCCTACCTGGATGACTTCGGGGCCGGTCATGAACACGTCCTTCCTCCACAGTGTGGAGATCTTCCGAAAGGGCGTGAAGCTAACCGACTGGCTGAACCACGTGGAGTACGTCCTACGTGTCCACAAGGCTCCACTCGGCCAGTGGGGCGACCTTGCCACGACGCGGCTTGAAGACAAACTCTTCAAGTATGTGGTCAAGGAGTGGACTGCGCAGCAACCGCACCTTGAGTGGCAGCCCATGCCGTGGGAGGCCTTCTACGCAATCATGCGTAAGAAGTGCACCCAACGTGAGGAGGCGTAGCGTGCCTTCCACAAGATCAAGGACTTCAGGCAGCTGGGCAGCTCGCTCGAATCCTACTTGAGCGAGTTTGCCGTACTTGTATAAGAAGCTGAAAGCTTCACCGAGGGCGATGGGACGCAGACCTTCAAGTAACCGGAGTGCATGCTGCTGGAGTACTTGCGTGATGGTCTCACCAGCGAGAAGCTGAAGGACACGACCACCACAACAGCCACTGGCCAAGCTTGGACAAGCTGGAGGGCGTTGCACGACTACATGAGCGAAGTGTATTCGGCGAACCCGAAGCACTACTCTGATGCACGGCCGAACGCACGTGCATAGCAAGGCCACGACATGCGCATGGACGCTGCACGGGCTGGTGGGTCAGCTGGACAGCGAGGCGGGGCCAAGGGCAAGCAGCCTGCAAACCCTCCAACCAAGAAGGCTGGTGAATACAAGGGCCCCAACAACAAGCGCAGTCGCAAGAATGACGAGCTGCTGGCGGCGCGTGAGCGTCGCAACACATCCTTCCGCGAAGGACTCTGCCACAACAGCATGCAGCCGGGCCACTTTAGGGCTCAGTGCCCTCAGGCTGCTGGGGGTGGACAAGAGGCCGCGGCGTTAGCTACAGCAGTAGCACCTCGTGGAGATGGTACAGCAGGAGGCCGCGGACAAGGCCGTGGACAGGGTCACGGTCGTGGTAATGGGCCCGGCCGTGGTAACGGACAGGGCCGTGGGGCGGGTTTTCCCCACCCCTGAGTGACGTCAGTGGGGACCACTCAGGGGTAAAACTAGATCACGAGTGTCGGTTCATGTTTTCGGATGAGGATGTTAAAGAATTTGAGTTTTTGACGAGTTCAAATTTCTCTATTGTCTTTTCTCCTCTTGTTGAACCGCATTCTACACTTGTTGACTGACATTGCCCACTAAACCTTGCATCTTCGGACGAGATGCATGATCGTACATGCTTAGTGGAAGCGACACCGACCACTGTGCAAGAGTTGTGTGACACAGTGATTGAAGCAAATGCCCTCAAAGCAATGAGTTCAATCACGTTTGCAGTACCCTTAGTCGACGATTTTGACCCAGTCAAATTTAAAGACTGGAAGGTGCTAGCCGAATTCACACGTGCCCACAAGATGTGGACTCGAGTGGGTGAATCATGGGAGTTGTGACGCCCGTCGTACAGATTCCGCGTTTATCACAAACTCGGCTTACTGTCGTCGAGTCTGTTCTCTCGGAAGAGTGGGGGCAACGTGACATGCAGTTCAAAGGACACCTAGCTGGTGCTCCCGTGAACGTATTGGTTGACACTGGAGGGGACGACTCTTTTCCTAGCCTTGGCTTTACCCAACAGGTTGGCCTGAAGTAGGAGCCATCGAATGGCGCAGTTGTTGTCGGTGACAACCGTACGGTACCCGTGATCGGTACTTGTAAAGCAAAAGTTTGTATTCAAGGGTACACACAGAGTATCACATTGAAGGTACTCAACCTTCTTGACCCGTTTGACATGGTGCTAGGCGATCCGTGGCTCCGTGACAACAAGGCTCTAATGTGCTTTGAATCAAATCATTTGATCCTCCGAAAAGAACAACGCCGCTTTATGTTGATTTTGCATACGGAATTATCACCAACCCGACTCAAAGTCTATGCCAACTTGTCTGCAATGCAGGTCAAGAGACGTATTCGACAAGGTTGTCGATACTTCTTGGCTCAGCTGCAGAAAGTGGAGGACGACGTGATGGAAGACACGCCATAAGAGATCAGATCTCTATTGGCGGAGTTCTCGGATGTGTTCCAAGACCCACCGGTTGGGCTTCCACCAGAAAGACACATGGGCCACACGATTACGTTGCAACCGGAGGCGACTCCTCCGTTCAGACCCATGTATTGCCTTATTCCAGCAGAAAGGCGAGAGGCCGAACGCCAAATCAAAGAGTACCTTGCAAAAGGTTGGATCGAGCCCAGTAGCTCGCCGTACAGTGTGCCGATCCTTCTTGTGAACAAAAAGGATGGTGGTTTAGGCATGTGCGTGGATTACCGGGCGGTGAACAAGCTGACGGTGAAAAATCGATTCCCCTTACCGTGGATTGAACACCTTTTTGACCAAATCCAAGGCGCAAAAGTGTTTTCGTCCTTGGATTTGTCTCAAGGGTACCATCAAATCCGCATCACCGAAGATGATGTGTCCAAAACCGTGTTTCGAACGCACATGGGACACTATCAGTTCTGAGTGTTATGCTTCGGGCTTACGAATGCCCTGGCAACCTTCCAAGGAGAAATGAACCGAACGTTCGCCAAGCAACTCGGACAGTTTTTCTTGGTTTACGTGGATGACATCCTGATTTTCTCCAAATCAATGGAAGAGCACATAGAACATCTGCGCGAAGTTCTCGCAATCCTTCGGGAACAAAAGTTCTATGCGAAAGTGAGCAAGTGCAAGTTTGCACAAGATGAAGTCGAATACCTTGGACACATCGTCGGCAAGGACGGCATCCGTTTCGATCCACGAAAGGTCCAAGCCGTTGTGGACTGGCCACGTCCCGAGAATGTTGGGCAGATAAGGTCTTTCCTTGGCCTTATAAACTACTTTCAACGGTTTATGCAAGTGTATTCGACCCTGGTAGCACCGCTAACCAAGCTCACGCAAAAAGACGTGCATTGGGAATGGACATCTGATTGCGAGGCTTTTCTCAAGGTCAAAGAGCTCCTATCCACGGCGCCCGTCCTAGCCCTTTCGGATCCATCGCAACCGTCCGAGATTTGATGTGATGCGTCGGTAGTAGGACTCGGAGCCGTCCTCATGCAGAACGGTCGCCCAGTTTCGTATGAGAGCCGAAAGCTCATTCCCGTGGAAACGCGGTACACGACTGGGGATCAAGAGCTCCTTGTGGTAGTACACGCTTTCAAGATGTGGCGTTGCTACCTCGAGGGTGCTGAAGGGGGTGTGACGGTTGTAACCGACCATAATCCATTGGTGTATTTCCACACGCAACCGAACCTGTCAAGACGACAGGCGCATTGGAGTGAATACCTGAATCGATTCTCGTTCACGTGGGAATATCGGCCAGGATGCATCAATGTGGCCGATCCACTCAGCCGACAGCCTATGGAAATTAATGCAACCACTGAAGTCAGTGGGTGTTTTATGGCCATTGCAATAGCAACAGTACAACCACCAGATCCCCCTGCACCTCTGCGGCAACCACCACGAGAGATTATCCATTACAACGGTTTTGTAAGCAGGATCCGGATGGGATACTGTGTGGATTCTTGGTTTCAAGACTCCCAAAATCTGGACAAGTACGACTTGGTGGAGGCCGCAGGAATCTTCTGGCACGGAGAACAAGTTGTTGTGCCAAACTCGGGAGACCTTTGAGCAAAGGTTATCTCCCAATTCCACGACCCCGCCGGTCGCAGGTCATGTGGGACCCCGAAAGACCGGACAGGCACTCTCGGACCACTATTGGTGGCCAGGGTGGAGTGTTGATGTCCGTAAGTATTGCATGACATGCGATCCATGTCTTCGGAATAAGGCTAGTAACGAGAAGCCTGCTGGACTCCTCCAACAACTTCCGATTCCTGGGACTCCATGGGAGTGCGTCAGCATGGACTTTATTACTCGTCTTCCGAACACAGCCCGTGGCCATGATGCAATACTAGTGGTTGTGGATCTTTTGACGAACATGACACACTTCATTCCTACAACCACTGACGTGAACACAGAGGAGACCTCTCGTCTCTTCTTTGAGGGTGTCGTAAAGTACCACGGCTTGCCGTTGCGCATTATCTCTGATCAAAATCGCAAATTTGCTAGTAAGTTCGGGCAAAAGATGCACGAATGCTTCGGCAGTGAATCGCAAATGTCGACAGCATTTCACCCTCAAACTGACGGACAAACAGAGCGCATGAATCGTACTCTAGAGCAGATGCTCCGCATGTACGTGGACCTTGCCATGTATGATTGGGACGAATTCCTAGCACCGGCAGAGTTTGCGGTGAACAACTCGGTGAACGAGTCCACACAGTTCACACCGTTCGTGTTGAACAGTGGTCGGCATCCAGTGGTACCCTCTTCATTGGTGAAGAGTGGGAGTAGAGGAGGGCAGGTTCCTTCCGCTCAAACCTTTGCGGAGTGCATCGACTCCTTGTTACAGGAGGCGAAGGGTCACCTTCAAGCAGCTCGGCANCATGTACGTGGACCTTGCCATGTATGATTGGGACGAATTCCTAGCACCGGCAGAGTTTGCGGTGAACAACTCGGTGAACGAGTCCACACAGTTCACACCGTTCGTGTTGAACAGTGGTCGGCATCCAGTGGTACCCTCTTCATTGGTGAAGAGTGGGAGTAGAGGAGGGCAGGTTCCTTCCGCTCAAACCTTTGCGGAGTGCATCGACTCCTTGTTACAGGAGGCGAAGGGTCACCTTCAAGCAGCTCGGCAACGACAAAAGGCATATGCCGACAGAGGTCGCCGGGAGGTCTCGTTTGACATCGGTGACAAAGTGTTGCTTAGCACCAAAAACCTTCGGCTGAAGTCGCCAGGGGCAAGAAAACTTCTACCGAAGTGGATTGGGCCGTTTCCCATTGTGGCACTCATTGGGCCAGTGGCATACCGATTGCTACTTCCGCCGAGTATGAAGATACATGACGTGTTTCATGTGAGCCTGCTGGCTCCATACACAGCAGAAGGAACCGTTCAACCACCATCAGCAGTCTTGGCTGCCGACGGCCAATACGAGGTCCTTTGCCTACTCCAGCATCGAGAGCGTACTCTTCGGTCGCGCGTTGTCAGGGAGTACCTCGTTCATTGGGCCGGTTGTGGACCTGAACATAATTCATGGGAGTCCGAATCTCGGCTGCCCACAGGGGTGGTCAACGAGTACTGGAGCAAGCTTGCAGCTCGCACACATTGATGCGTGGCAGGAGGTACCACCTGAACGCGGAAAAAGTGAACAACATTCCCACATGGCAGCATTCATGGACAGCGACCATAGGAGGTTGGGGACGCCCAACATGGTTGTCGCGCGGACGCTCCAGCCTAAAGGGGGGAGGCCGCTAGCCGTGCTGACCTACAAGCTGCAGCTTAGGTCAAAGTACCATGCACGTGTTCATGTTTAGCTGGTGATTGAAATTGTTAATTTTCTTTCACAATGTTGATCACTCAGTGACTGGCAATCCTNTGAACAACATTCCCACATGGCAGCATTCATGGACAGCGACCATAGGAGGTTGGGGACGCCCAACATGGTTGTCGCGCGGACGCTCCAGCCTAAAGGGGGGAGGCCGCTAGCCGTGCTGACCTACAAGCTGCAGCTTAGGTCAAAGTACCATGCACGTGTTCATGTTTAGCTGGTGATTGAAATTGTTAATTTTCTTTCACAATGTTGATCACTCAGTGACTGGCAATCCTACTTGTTGTTCATGAACCGGGACAGTTCATAATAAGTGAGGAGGAATGTAGCGGGAGGGCCTGTTCGGCCCTCCCTCCTCGCTGAAGCGAGGGTTGGTTGCGCACCACCCCTCGCGTCAGAGAGGGCTGGCTGGCGGCCAGCAATTCGCTGGCCGTCGGCCAGCTCGCTGCCGGCCGGCTGGACGGCCGGCGGCCGGCCAAGCGACCGGCCGGCCACCGGTCGGCCAGCCGCCAGCCGCCGATCGCGGCCTCAGCCCGATCGGCGGCTGAGGGGCCACGAGGGCCTCGAGGGCGAGGCCTCGTGGCCTCGTGCCCTTGCCCCCCCTTGTCCTCCTTGCAAACGAGCAAGAGAGGACAAGGGATAGGGGTAGCGAGGGTGAGGTCGAAATAAACTGGCGCGAAATCGCCAGCGTGCCTCGCACGCGACGATTTCGCGCCAGGACGACAAAACGTATATCAAAGTTTGTTTACGACGAACTTCGATATAAAACAAACAAAATAACTCGTGCGAACACACGCGTTTGAGGTAAAAACTCCCGGTTTGGGTCCCAAAACCAGCGGTTTGGTTAAAAACGGAAATGGGCCTCCGGAGACTCGAAATCTTCGAGTCTCCCTGCTCTGGGTCGTTGATGATGATTGCCCCTCAGTCTTGCAAAGGGGGTAAACCCCTGACGCGGACTGAGAAGACCATTCTGCGAACTCCGACGACGACTTCAGAGCAGGAGCTGGAGACTCGACCCGTTACAAGTGGGTAGTAATGTGTTATTGTACAACATGGGCAACTGTAATGATCCTTTACTTGGCAGTACTTGTTTAACATCATACCACATTAAAGGCGCTAATTTGCAAATGGACATTGGGTTGAGGAAATTGCATAAGGCGAATGTCAATGACTAAACACTACACACAGTGAAAGTGGGATACGTGATCTCATAAAAAAATTCACGACTCAACCCTCGGAGAAAGTGAACAATGTCACAGACAGGACACAGCGGCTCCCATGCCTGACAGTGTTTAGCGTCGTAGTATACCTCTGTCTCGTCGTCTGAATGTTGGTTGCCACGTCTGCTGCTTGAAACATGCCGGCTAGAGGACCCCCTCCCCACGTGCAGTGAACTACTGTGCCTTAGCTTAACCATAATCTTCTTCCTAACCCGAAACCCCCCTATCCTGGTGAACTGCAAACCGCCTGAGTCAATGGTTTGTTCAATCTCCACTTTCCAACACACTTCATCCTGCACATGAACAAAACCATGTATTAGACATGAAAAGCATAGGTGGAAATTTACATGACATTAGATAAGGGAATGCACGAAGAAAGAGCAAACACACACTCACCTCACTCTGCCTTCTCTGGCTCTTCCTCGTATGTCTCTTGCCAGTCTCTCTCCTCCTCATCCAACTGCTGTGTGTGCTCATCCTGCATCACCGTCTCACCATCATCACCAAGAGGAGGGGAGTATACACCAGAATCATCATTTTCACCACCACCATCATCCTCATCATCGTCGTCATCCCGAGGTGGAGCCTCCGGATCATACTCCACGTCACCACTGGCAGATGCGGCAAGTGGAGCATCCACACTCATGGAGGCATTTGCACGTGCCTCCAAGGCTGCTGCAGTCTTGGCTGTAGCAGCCTCTAGGCCTCCATCAAACCCCCTTGCTACAGCCTGAGCAAGGCTTGGAGCTGGCGGGTTTTTGCAACATGACTTGGTATGTCCTTTTAGCCCACACTTTGGGCAAATGAAGTTTTTTTTGCGCAAAGTCTCCCGGTCCTTTCGTACGCTGCGAAGGCGGCCCTTCCCACGACTAGGTCCCGGCTGCAGCCACAGGGGTTCCACGGGCCGAATGTTTTTCACTACTGGAGACGGGAGTCCAGGGTCGGCTAGGTTTTCTGTGTTCATGCGCTTCATGAGCAAAAATGCGCATGCATGCTGACATGGCAGTCCAAATTCCTTCCACCGACCACAGCTGCACGTCTTCTCCAGGATGTCAACCTACCGTGGATGGTTAGTGGGACCCTCCACTGTTGCCGTGTTGGGGCCCTCCTCCGTCATGATGTAATCTCGTACCACTGCGAGACAGTCGAGTAGTCGGTTTGCTTGGGCCGGGGCCAAGGCAGTCTGCACACCTTCAGCCTGGGCATGGCGAGCAAAGAACATGCGCTGCACAAAAGGGTAGATGTTGACAAAATAGTAGTACGGATACAGCTTGCGGTGAGCTGCAATGCGCGCGTTATAGCTCTCGGCTGCGTTGGACGTGGTGTGACCCCCTCTGCCCAGAGGGCAATGGAGGCGTGTCTACTTCTCCAGAGGAATCCCCCCCCACCACACTCCCACCCTCCCCTTGCCTTCGGAACAGGTATTCATAGGCAGAGGCACTCACTTGTCGCAGGTGGGTGGTTTCCTTCTCCTATGACTCGACATTCAGCGCGTGCGCACACTTCCACGCCCAGAGTGCAGCCTTTTTCCCGCATGAAGTGCGGAAGTTCTCGCACAAGTGCCATGCGCAGTACGTGTGGGTAGCACCAGTGAGGTACTTCTGCAGCGCTTTCTACAAGCCTTTCTCTCTGTCAGTGATGATGCATGTGCCGAACAGTGCAACACTAGGATACGCGAGCGCTAACTGTGCACAAAAGAAGGACCAGCCCTTCTCATCCTCAGTCGGCGCCAGTGCCCACGCCATGGGAACAGCGTGGTCGTTGGCGTAAAAAAACCGGGCAAGCAAGAGAACCTGCTTGTGCCCGTATTTGAGAAATGTGGCATCCATCGTCACTATCCGGCGACTGTGTTGGAAGCCAATCCTGGCAGCACCAGGAGCAACAAATGACCACAGGGAGGCACCATTCTTGTCCTTGTGCGCGACCGCGTGTGTACCTGGGTCGACATGTCTCAGCTGCACGCAGCACGTGGACATATGCATGTGAATATATGTCAAATGTGCAACACAACCAAAGAGCAGCGGCTAAGAGCTGCAATTGTGTACAAACCTCGTCGACGTATGACAAAAAGAGGCTCCACGTGTCTGTCTTCTTGCCCATGATGTTTTCCAAAGCCCGTGTCTTTGCGCGGTAGAGTGTGTTGTTGGAAATGTTAACGCCGGTCCTTTCATGGAGTACCTGCCGCAGTGTCGTTGTTGAAGCCGCGGGGTCGCACTGCAGGGCCTTTGATATTTTGCGGGCCACACACCCCTTCTGACACGCAGGATTACCGCGGCCAATCGTAGGGACACACTTGTGTCCGTTGGCGTAGTGGGACACAGTGACGTGGTCGTACTTACTTGTAACACGAGCTCGGAGGAGCCACGTACAACCCTTCTTCTTCGCCTCGGAGCACGTGACGTGGAATCTGGCAGGCTCACTGCGCACCCACTTCATACCGAAGCGGTTGTCAACCGCATAGTCCTCCACAAACGCCCGAGCGGCGTCCATGTTGTCGAAGAACATGCCATCCTCCGGCTCCTTGTGCATCCCCTTCTGCTTCTTCGGGCTATGACATGGTTCATCGTCTGAATCATCTGTCCATGGCAGTTCAGCAAAACGTGAAAGGAAAAAATTCAGGTTAACAAATGTGTACTTGCAACAGGATTACGAATCTGTCCTTCCATTGATACGGTCTGCTTCTTCCTAAGGAAAGCAGACACAGGAAAACGTCATGGACACAAAGTGAGCATTACCTAGGTGGCCATGGGGAACGGACAGGACGCGACGGCGCCCCATGCTAAACCTAACGGGTCCGGCTTCCCGGACATCGGGGGACCCGGGAGCACGGGGTGGTTCCTCCAGGAGTTGGTTCTGTGGGAGACCATTAGCCTCGCCCAACTGCCGGGCCCACCAGTCATCTGCCCAATCCCGAGTCAACCAAAACATGACATCGTCAAAGGCGCCTGATGGGTCATCCTCCGGTGGGTTATCGGGGTACCACCGCGGTGCGGGAACCTGAGCGGGCCGAGGAGCGTTCTCGTCAGGACTTGGTTGCGTGGCAACATGCCACGTGTGGTTTTTGGACGCCATCCAACACAGAGGGTATTTCGGCCACAAAATAGCTTGCTGTTTATCCGATCTATCCTCCTAGTCAGGCTTACCAGTGTCCCCTACGACTTGGTCGTCCACCATCCCGAAGTCACGAAGGAGGCAGCTGCAGAAGGACCATTGTTCGAGGGAGCATAGACGGCGTGAACGACGACCGTGCGAGACTGAATGACACTGGATGAAATTGAAGCGGGACCCTGCCAAAACATGGCGTGCAACTGGCGGACCATCCGAGGATAGGTGGACACGCAGGATGAGGGCATTGTCTACCGATTTGTTTCATCGTGCACACTCCGCTACTGTAGTGCATGTCAGAGTCGTCCGTCGGCAACGAATATCTTGCCATGCTTTCGGATACCCTCTGCATGCCCATGGCGAATGGCGGTTGAAAGGTTGTCACAGCGACATGTGCGTAGCAGCTCTTCATGGTGTGCCGGGGAAGTTGCAACACGGACACCTGTCGTACAGTTCAGCGTCGCACTGTAATTCGCCCGCTGACCACTTGCTGAGCTGTCCAGACATGTCTTAGGCTCGGCAACACGTTTGGGTGCCAGTGCATGAACCTTGCCAGCTCACGGCCGAGGTTGGCGCAGGGGGTTTTCGATGTGTTAAGGATACTGCATACGCTGATAAGACGACCATGCAGACGCGGTCTGTGGAATGACGAAAACCCGATGTAATTCAAATATGTGAGCAACGAAAGCATTCCCCTAGTGAAGGAGCACACAAAGGAAGCTAAACCGTACATTTCTAAGTCCCAAACGATTACCATTGTCGCCATCATAGTGAACCGTAAGACTCGAGTACATGCATGACGCGTGCTTGTACGAAATGAAGAGCAAATTATGTGAAAAGTGAAATAATAATACCAAGTCACCCTTATTTGGCAGAAAATGAACGATATAGCATCACATGACGAGTTCCAAATTTCCGAGGGGCATATGGGGCTTATTATTCAGGGCTAGGGGCGAATGAGGCTTATCGTATTGGGGGAGGGGTGGATCGGGCTAATCGCTCCGACGGAGGGGCGGATCAGGCTTATCGTTTTGATGGAGGGGCGGATGAGGCTTATCGTTCCGACGGAGCTGCGGATGGGGCTCATTGTTCCGACGGAGAGGCGGATGGGGCTTATTGTGCGAAACTAGGCGTATATAGTCACTCTGCCCTTCAGAGATGCATGTGTGCAACTATGGCCATAACAATGGTTTTGGACCAGTTCAAGATAATGTCACCTGGTCTTCATGCTATGAGGTTGTTGACTGCCATCTCCTCTTGTACTAAAAGCAATCGAAACTTATGACTCTCTACGCGACATCCCTAGCCAATGCTTATCTTGGAACTTCTTTGTGTTTGAGTGCATCACCTGACCAGACTGTGTTTCCAGGTCAACACATCAAGATGGCAATGCTAGGAAGCTTCCAGACACCTTCTTGCTCCCTCCCTCTCCCTTCCTCTCTCTCTTTTCCCCCATGTCTCTTTCTCCGTCTTTCCATTTCTTCCTCTCTTGACCTCTCTATCCCCCCCTTTCAAGTGAATAACATGCATTGTAACAGAAACAACATCACTTTTCTCTTCTATGAGACAACAAAGACTGGCACAGAAGCCTCTTTCAGGCAGCATGACAGCAATAAATAGAGGCATGGAAGCCTTGTCACGGGCACATGCGAGCAAGAGCACACCTTGCATGGGCCTTTCCACCCCCCATCCTTGTTTCAATCTTTGATCCATCCCTCCCTCTCTTCTTGTCCTGACCCTTCACTTGGGTTGGACGTGCACACTCCAGCCATGTCAACTCTTGGCAGGCCTGACTCTCAAAGGCCGTGACTGGAGTGTTGTGAGTGGGGACAGTGATTCCATCCATCCACGTTGATGACGTCATTTCTGGAGCCCCAGAGAAGTTCATCCTGGCAAAGTGGGTGGAAAGCACCATCCGCCTACTTCCGGCTTCCGGCTCACCAACGCCCACTCTCCGCTGACATCGTCTGAACAAAGACCTTCTGACACAGCATCGTCCAATGTGTCACAATCCAATGTTGTCCATCGCCTCGCTTCACATGCCCAAAGATGCATGCAAACCATGTTGCCCTTCTTGGTTTGCATCTTCACATGCATCTTCACATGCCCAAACATCCAATCAAAACAATCCAGCCACGGCCAGAATTATCCCTCCTCCCCATCAGCCTCCCACCCTTGTCCTCTTCCATCACACTCGCCCTTGTGGGACTCCCTGAATGTGTGGCCGAGCTGCCCTTGCCATCTCTCTCTCTCTCTGGCCAGCCAACGCCGGTCTCCTCAGTGTTGGCATGGATCCCTCCCTCCCTCCCCCCCCCTCATGCGCTTCCGCTTGTCCTATGCGGGGCACCTGGGCCCCGCAGTGAAAGGGCCTGCCTGCAGGGATGAGTGGCACCTCCCCTGGCCAGTACCCGGCCGTCGAAGGCTACCCAATCTTGGCAGAAGTGGTGCGCTCTTGAGCGGTAGATTCTGGATCAGTAGAACCCGTGGAGCTCATGACCCCCCCTCAGCTCCTCTGACATTCACCCCTCCTCCACTGCTGCTGCCTCCTCTTCATCCCCAGTCCACATCTACCTTTCCTTCCCTACTTCCTCCCTCTGCTACTTCCCCTTTTCCCCCTCATCCCTCTCCGTCACCACACCTCTTTCTGCAACTCCTCCTCCTCCTCCTCCTCCTCCTCCTCCTCCTCTTCCTC
>SZWC01002262.1:146913-179315 GCA_023375785.1 Penium margaritaceum
CCCTTCCTCTCCCTCTCCGCCCCCCTCCTCTTCCTCTAACTACCAGTCCCCTCCCCCTCCCTTCTCCCAGACTCTGCATTGCTGTTCCTCCCCGGGCAGATGGGTCCACGGGGCAGCGAGGAGAGCTCGCTGTCTGCGCGCGTGTGACGGTTGACGGATCAGGGCTGGAACGTGCCATGTTCAAGGCAAGGCTGCTGCAGCGCTTTCTGAAAGAGCCAGCCGCATGGGGAGCAGAGCCACGGCTGCCGCTGATGGCCCTGCCACTGTCATTCCGTCCTCTGCCTTCATCTCCACGGAGGTTGGTACTCCTGCTGCTGATACAAATGCTGCTGATGCTGCTACTGCGGCAGCTTCTGCTGCTGCTGCTGCTGCTGCTGCTGCTGCTGCTGCTGCTGCTGCTGCTGCTGCTGCTGTTGCTGCTGATGCTGCTGCTGCTGCTGATGCTGCTGCTGCTGCTGCCTCTGCTGCTGCTGCTGCTGCTGCTGCTAGTGCTACTGCTACTGCTCCTGGTGCTGCTCCTGCTACTGCTGCTACTGCTGCTGCAGCAACAGCTGCTGCTACTAATACTGCTGTTGATGGTACTTCTCTTGCTGCCGTGCTGCTATTGTTACTGCTGCTGCTGCTGCTGCTGTTGCTGCTGCTCCTGCTGGTGCTGCTGCTCCTGCTGGTGCTGCTGCTGTTTCTGCTTCTGCTTGTGATGCTGCTGCTGCTGCTGCTGCTACTGCTGCAGCTGCTGCTGCTGCTGCTGCTGCTGCTGCTGCTGCTGCTGCTGCTGCTGCTGCTGCTGCTGCTACTGCTGCAGCTGCTGCTGCTGCTGCTGCTGTTTCTGTTGCTGTTGCTGCTGCTGCTGCTGCTGCTGCTGCTGCTGCTGCTGCTGCTGCTTCTGCTGCTGCTGCTCCTGATGCTGCTGCTCCTCCTGCTGCTGCTGCTGCTGCTTCTACTTCTGCTACTGCTGCTGGTGCTGGTAATGCTGCTGGTGCTCCTGCTGCTGCTTGTTCTGCTGATGCTGCTGCTGATGCTGATATTCCTGCTGATGCCGCTTCCAGGCGACGCTCTCTCAGTCTACTGAGACAACCGATGCTGCGGCTGCATTATGGTGGCGATGCTATGGGAGCTCCCCCACGCACAGCACGCTTTCCAGCCTCTGCTCAACGAACAAACCCCGCGAGAGTACAAGGGCCGGCCCATCACCAGCGAGCGCTTCAGCCGGGGACACTGTTCTGCCTGCGTTCCACGCACCGAGCGTCAGCTGCCCGGCCGCGAGTGAGTCCTCGACGTGGGTCCTTCCGGGTGAGCCTGAGCAGGAGTGGCCGTGTTAGCCGACAGGGACTTTCGTCCGGCGCCTAATCTTCAGAGCCGGCTGTGGTCGGCGAGGAGATGGCACGAACGAGGGCAGGGATGAGAAGGCGAGAGGATGCTGCAGCTGGTTACCCGTGGGACACCCAGTGCTTTCTTGTCGCTCACCTCGAAAGGGCTTTGGCTACTGCTGCTTAACCCAGCTACTTGCATGCTTGCATGTTGTGGCTTGGTTCGAACTGCCGCTTCTTCGGCTTCGGCAAACAAAACGTCTCCCCGTCAGGCTGGCAGGCTGGTTGGCCTGCTCATTCGCTGACTTTCCTCGGCTGACCGATATGTCTGCTGCTACCGTCGCTCGCACACCGGACGCGTCCTTGCATTGTCACCTGCTGTGTGGGGGGTGTGCGCGCGTCGTCGGTGTGCGAGGAGCGAACAACACAGCACAATCACCCCATGCACACAACACTTCTCTGGTCAGAGCTGCAGCGAGCCACCCACCCTGCCGTGCACGCGATCATGCCGGCAGTGGCATCACAAACGGGTGGCGCGGCCCACATCGCACTCTCCCCTGTCGCGACATCCACGGAGCGAGGGGCTCGGGTTGCACAGCAGCACACCTAACGCGCAGCAACAGCCATAAGGCGGCACAGAGGACGACGATGCGGAAAATGTTCGAAGAATTGGGCGTTGTGGCTGCCGAAAAACAAAATCGCTTCATCAGCGACAAACACAGATCCGGGCCAGACGGCGTGAGCGAGAGTCGTACTCCCAACCCACAGCAGCGCGCAGACGCGGACTTTTTTTTTTTTTTTTTTTTTTTTTTTTTTTTTTTTTTTTTTTTTTTTTTTTTTTTTTTTTTTTTTTTTTTGGTTTTTAAGATGGTCCAGGCAGACGCGGACGCGTGTGGCACGCGCGGCTGTGTGGCGGCGGATGGCATCCGGTGGAGTTAATGCAAACGCCGCCAGCGGGACTCCCCCACGCAGCCCCCGCAGCGCACCCAGGAAGACCCATGACCCGTTCCCCTGCCTGCCCGCGGACACGTCACGAATGGCGAGGGAAGATGGAGCGCATGGGCTGGTGGAGTGAAAGAGGGACGGCCGCATGCGCGGCTGGACCACGCCTGGCCCCAGTTCCCGCTCGCACGACCACCGCTGTGCTTGCGTGATGGTGAGGTGATGATACCGCGGTGCTCGGACAACCGCTAGAGATGTACCGAAAGACATGCTTTCATTTTTCCTTCCACCTGGGCGTAACCGAGTAAGACGGCGGGGCTACATCAGAACCAAGAGTTGCCCAGTGATTGAGCCTGACCCCACGTGGCCATATCTCAACCAGAGGGTGAAGGCTGACTACGGAGGAAATATCCAGCAAGAATAAAGAATCAAAATATATAAATATATGAATAAGTATACATAATTCAGAATAATTCAGAAGAAGGATGACTATCTTACCAAGATGTGTAATGAATGTAGATAAGATGCAACTTTTTTTGTTCGAGAACAGCTGGGAAGACTGAAAAAATATCTAGATTCACAGGAAAACTTTCCTGAGCCCATTTTTCCTGCCAAATGATGTGGAAAAGGGATGGAGCAAATAACCAGCCCAACATACAAAGAAGTTACAGGCTCGATAGCTAAGAGGTTGAAGATCGGGGAAGAATCATTGGCAAAAACTAGAATTTTGTAACTAAATACCGTGAAATTATTCTTAATTAGGAGGCACAGCTCAATATTTTTATCACAAACGCACTAATGACGCAGGCCCGACTACATAGCATTTAGAAAGTATTCACATGAGCTACTTGTGACTGCGTGTGGGGGTATTTCGGCACATGGGTGAGATTCTTTCCCCATGGATGTGATAAGGTTTTGCCTTAGAAAACGAGTGTGACATCAAGAGTAATTGAGAGAGGGGGGAGCGAGAGTTTAAGACACCGGTGACCACACATCCACACCAAGCAATCGCTTCGGTGTGCACGCACCGTCACTCGGGGATCGAGCCCCACCTCCCGGAAATAACCGAAGGCGACTTGTCAACAACGCACGGCCAAAGAACAGCAAGGTGGTCCCTTAGGGATCACCACCTGAGATAACATTCAGCTCCCCCAAAACACTCGAAGCACACAAGCATGATGCACGGATCATGAGTGAGAATGTACGAGCCCTTGCATCTACCACATCGTAAAAAGAGCATCAACTGTTTGTGCCACAAGGCACTCCCGGGTAGCTTGAGGGTAGCTTGATGTGCATGGTGACAGCAGCAAAGCCGCTCTTGGATGGCGGCTCCCCAAGTGTAGCCATGGTCATTGAATGTGTACAAATGTGTGTGCGCCATGGATAGTGAGGTAAGAGGGTACAAAGATGTCAGTGGCCAAGGATAAGGCATAACTCCAACAATCCCCCATGACCCGCAGATGAGCAATCCTCATACCAAATGGTATACACAAGAATGCATAACTGTGGCCATGAAACGATACAGGCAGACGCCAAGCACCTCACCTGGGGTCATGGAGAGATATGAGACCAACTGGTTGGACGGCACATTTAAAGACATTTCTACTTTGTGCCTTAGTGGGGAAGTCTGCCCTTTGTGACCTTGTGTTCAACCACACAACTCGGACAATGCGAGCGACAATGCACTCACGAACAAAGTGATGCTCCACATTGATGTGCTTGGTGCGTGAATGATGCATGCCATTGCTGTAAGCAATGGCTTTTGTTCTCTGATTGTCACAATGCAGAGTGATGCAACAAATGGGGACACACAAATGCTGTAGCAGAAGACAAAGCCAGACCGTTTCACACGTACCAACACGAAGAGCCACGTACCAACACGAAGAGCCTCCACTGTGCTATGGGCAACACACCCTTGTTTTATGCTTTTGCACGAGACAGGTGTGCCACCAACCATGAAGATGCATCCTGGTATGCTCCGTGTATTAGTGTCACGTGCCCAATCACTGTCGGCAAATCCATCCACAATCACTAAGGGCTGTGCACAAAAGTACAACCCAATCCGTGGTGTGGAGAGGGCATAGCAAACCAAACGCAACACGACCTCACGACGACAGTCTCTGTGGAATTGGGAGAACTGAGAGAGGAAGTTTACCACAAAGGCAACGTCAGCACGTGTAGTGGTAGCAAGGTACATCAAGGAGCCAGTGACCCCAGGGTAGTCTTCGCGTCTACAGGCTCACCCAGGCTCACCCAGTGCAACGAAGGCTAAGAGAACTTTAGCGAGGATTGGCCTGCTGGTGTCATGTGTGTAGAGGTCGAGGGCACAGCCATGAGTAATGGCCCAAACCGCTTCCCCAGGCTGCGAACATACGTAGCCTGATGGACATGGAGGGTGCGGCGAGGGCGATCACGCTCTAGCTCCATGCCTAGAAAGACACAAGCTGGACCGAGGTCCTTCATTTTGTATACAGATTGCAAGAGAGCTTTTGAGGACTGAACCGCTGTGACACTGGGGGAGGGAATCAGGAAGTCATCCACCTAGACAAGGGTGGAAACAAGTGGTTTAGATGAAGCACTGAGAAACAGGGTGGGATGTACTGTGCTCCTCGTGAAGCCTCCATTTTCCAGGGTGGCTGTGATTTCCTGATTCTAATAGCATGGAGATTGTTTTAGCCAATGAAGGGCTTTACGCAGCCGCCATACACGATTTGTGCCATATGTGAAGCTCGACGGCTGGACCATGTAGATCTCCGCGTCAAGATTTCCATGGAGAAAGACACTGTTGACATCTATCTCTTCGAGTTCCCAATCATGGTGGGCGACAAGACTTAGAAGTGCCCTAACAGTGGTGTATCATCCAACTGGGGCGAATGTCTCGTGAAAGTCCAATTCTGGGACTTGAGAGAAACCCTTTGTTGTGAGCCGCGCCTTGTGTCTTTCAACTGTATTATCATGATTCAATTTCCGTCAATACACCCACTTTGCTGCTATTGTTTTGCGCCCTAGGGGAATGTCAACAAGCTTGTAGACGCCATGCTCAGAGAGGACATGAAGTTCCGCTTGCATGGCCTGCTCGCACAGATTGGAGTCGGACGCGTTGCGAGCGCCCTGGACTGTCAATGGTTTGGATGAAAGAGGAGACAGACCAGCGGCCGCACAACATGAGGCGAAATGTTCCACCACAGATGAGTCAAGGGCATGTCAGAATTCTTGTTAAATGAGAGAGAGCAAGAGCAGTGCTAGGATTCACAACGGATGCAGCAACGGGTGAGGAAGCGGTCATAAGACCAAGGGCATGGAGACCGGGCTCACCCAAAGTAACAGGGCAAGGGGGAACAGGAAGGGCACGGAGATGACCACCCCGAGTGTAGGGAGCGACATGGGCCATAGTTTTGGAGGCAGTGGATGGCTCAGTGGATGGCTCGGGCTCAGGTTTAGGGGGCACAACAGGGACGGGTGGCAAAGAGGAGGCAGCCGAGCTAGAGGCAGTGGGTGCAACAGGAGAGAGGCAGGATGTAGACGTGGCTGAGGACTCAGAGGAGGCGGATGGTAGCGAGGAGGCAGCCGGGCCAGAGGCAGAGGGTGGCCCAGGAAAGAGAGAGGATGCAGGCATGGCAGATGCCTCAGAGGAGGTGGACATCATAGTGGAAGAAATGGTCAGAGAAGAGACGGTAGTCGAGGGCTTAGAGGGAGGTGGGGACAGATGCACCAATGGGGAAACAGCGGGCCGAGAGGAAGAGGAGCCTTTCCCACCATGACAAGACGGAGGGACCAAGCCAGAGCACAGACGAGGAAAGTCTCACTCAAACAAGTGCTCAAAGAAGAGGGCATCGCGAGACTTTATCACACGACAATGGACGGGGTCCTAGAAGCATCAGGCATTGGAGAAGGGGGAAACACCAAGGAAGACAGAGAGACGGTTGTGGAAAGAGAGTTT
Source organism: Penium margaritaceum (assembly GCA_023375785.1). Taxonomy (NCBI): domain Eukaryota; kingdom Viridiplantae; phylum Streptophyta; class Zygnematophyceae; order Desmidiales; family Peniaceae; genus Penium; species Penium margaritaceum. Next base: position 153,103 of record SZWC01002262.1, read on the forward strand.
GCCATCCCAATGATCGACAGGGAGCCAGGCAAAGGCAATAGACCCCTAAACACGGGCAAGACGAAGGTCGGCACGGTGGCCAGCCCAACGTGCAAAGGGAGTAACACGATGAGGAAGGGGACCGTGAGGAACACGGTTCAACACCCAGGTCATGTAGGAAATTGCTTTAACAACAAAGAGCGGAGACTGACCAGAAGAGGATAGTAGTGAGCCGACACAATTAGCAAGAGTGCGGTTCCAACGTTCGGGGACACCATTTTTTTGGGGCGTATAGGGCGTAGAGGACTCAATGCGGATGCCACGCGACTTGAAAAAATGAGAGGCGAGACCATAAAAATTGCCACAATGGTCAATTTGAAAGACACGTAGGAAACGAAGGCATGCGCGCTCAGCTTGAGGAAGCTAGGTTTCAAGGATGTGAGCCACGTTACCTTTTTGGTGAAGAGCAAAGACCCAGCAATAGCACGAGAAGTGGTTAGTGAGGCAAAGGGCATAGCGACCAAGACTGCCAAGAAAGTCATGAGGCAGGGGTCCCATAATGTCAGCATGTACCAAGTCAAGCGGGTATGTTGTGGTAGACTCGGTGGTTGCGAACGGAGAGTGGTGCATTGTGCCATGAGCACAGTCGCGCCAGGTCCTGGAACAAGGGGGCGCAAAAGTGGCAGATGCAAGGCCGACAGCGAGCTTGAGGTGCAAGAGACACTGGACAGCAGCAGTATGAATGTGAAAGAGGCAACGATGTAAGAGATCAGCATGGTCAGGTGACAATGTGGGTGTGACATGCACAAGAGCAGAGGTAGCGGGAGACGAGGGAAGAGAGAGGGGCATGCGGAACAAGCGATCACAGCGTACTCAACAAAGCACGACGCGGCCAGAGGGACGAAGTGAAGCAGTGCCAATGCCTCGACTAGACAAAAAGTCCATGCCTTGGTCATCAAGGGTGGTGGCAGAGAGGAGACTAACCTCAAGGTCCGGCACGTATAGCACAACAGAGAGAAAGAGATTGCCACCGGGTCCCACAAAGTGGACAACACCAATAGCTTGGACAGGGAGCAGCTGGCCGGAGCCGGTCCGGACAAAGCGAGCGGAGCCAACGAGACTGAGAGAGACAGAGGATGAATGACAGGATTTCATGTGACGGATGGCTCCAAAATCAATGATCCAGAAGCTGGGGGAGACACAAGAGGGAAGAACAAGGCAGGCAGCAACAGTGCCAAGTGGGCAACCGCGAGACAAGGAACCAAGACGGGAGGGATACGTGCAAGACTACCAGTCCTCAATCCATGAGGGGTCATCATGCAAGGCCCCTTGAACGCACCCCGACGGCGCACCCCGAATGACTCCATCTACTCACAGACGAGAGAACAATGTTGGCCCCTTACACTCTCACCTCTTTGAGAATGGAGCTGGAGAAGCTAGGTGAGACGATGCTCAAGGGCATGCTCTTCATCCCGGCGGTCAGTAGAGCAGTCGGAGGAGCGAGTCTAGGAGAAATGACTGTCATCACGGGGCCAAGAGGGCACGGTGTAATGGACGGAGGGGGGACCATAGTAGGGTGGTCCCGAGGGAGGTGGCACCCAACCATAGGGGCTAGGCGAGGTGACAGGCGGCTGAAGGGGTGCAAGTGTGGTGCTCGGTGAGGAGGCAAAAGCGACAAACGAGGATGCAGACACTACTGTAGTGATGGCGGTAGTTGCCGTAGAGAAGCTCACACCCGTACGAGCCCAGAGGGCACGCATGGTGGAGGCAAGTCAAACGTCATCACAAGGTGCAGTGCACTTTGGGGCAAAGTGCCCAGAAGTACCACAGTTCCAGTAGGTGACCTCGGCAGGAGTAGGAGGGGAATTGGAGGACTTGCCACCTCGGCCATGACCCTTGCCTAGCCCACTCCCGGAGTCGCCATCCCCATCGCGACTAGAACCGTGAGTGATGTGGATAGAAGATGAAGTGGAGACAACGGCTGCAGACGATGAGGAGGATGCAGCGATGATAGCTGCAAGGGAGTCATGGTGGAGGCGCTTGTTCTACAGGTTACTCCACCAGTCAGTGAGTTGGGTGGCGGTGAACTCGTAGAAGTGTCCAATGCCTGGGGGTGATTTCTCAGGAGCTGGAGTAGCAGCAAGGCGTTCAAGCTCAGACTGAGAGACATGCAGGTACAAGACAGAGAGCTCGGGGATCAGGCTTGCAGAAATGGACAAGAAGGTAGAGAGAGGGCCTTGTGCTGCCTTGCCCAGGTCATAGAGTAGTTGTAGGCTCCGCGCCCAGTACTCATCGGCTGTTTCATCTGTGCGCATGTGAAGAGTTTTGAACAGCACAGTGAGGGCACTTTGCGCGGCATGGTTAGACACCATCTTCTGACAAGGAATGAACGCATAGGCCCCAATGGGATCAGAGAAGACATCACGGGCCTGGTCGGTATTTGTATGTACCAATGTTGTCCAGTAGTCCTTCAGGCCCGGCATTGATGAGGGCACGGAATGCACGGGCAGCCTCTGAGGGACAAAGGGTGGCTTGGCGGCGGAGTAGTACTCCGTGAGGATTTTACCTTGTGCCCATGCACTGAAACAAGATTCTCAAGAGGAGAAGATGAGCTTGGAGGTGAACTGTGGAGTTGGAGTTTCAAAGTCTCTCTGTCACGGTGGAAGAAGCACCCGAGCAAGGGCACAACTGAGAGGGTGGGAACCGTGGAGTTGGTGGCAGTAGGAGCAGATGCAGTATGTTTGGCACAATCAGTGTCCTCAGCAGGCAGGACAGCAGCAAGGGCAGGTACAACTTGTAGACGCTCTATGACTACATTGGCCACAGTTGCTGCAAGCTCTATCTCTACATTGCAACGTGCAGCCTGGGCCTCACTAAGTGCAGCTTTGAGAGCCTCAATTGTTCCCTCTGGTGCAGGCATGATGTGCAAGCATGAACAGAAAAGGATAAATGTAAGAGGTGCATGTGAGAGGGAGAGAGGGAGTAGATCTCACCAACCAGCGACGTGGAAGAAGAGAGAAGAGGGGTCACATAATCGCGGTAGCCGAGGAAAACAAGACTGCCACCTACGCAGAATTGGCCATAACGAGGCAGAGAAGACCTGTAACAATCGCTCCTGCTGCCGCGGTAGCTGCAAATGCAGCAAGGACCCTTGTCGTGATGTGTTGGGTGATTTTGCAGGGCTCACCCGTAGGCGTCAACACTGTTGCTGCTGTGAATGGAGCCAACTGTGACAGAGGTTGCATCAGCTGTGGAAGCCACAACAGTGGCTACGGCAATAGCTGCAGCTGTGACCTACGTGGTGACGTTAGCGGCTGTAGCAGCAAGTAGAGACAAGGATGCAACCGCATGACCGTACACCTCGGCTGCTCAGCCTACTACGATTTGTGTTGGAGCTCTGCTGGCGCGGGCAGTAGTTGTTATGGGAGCCGCAAGTCAAGGCGGTGATTGTGTCATCATGCTGACTTCAGATGCATGATCTTGGTGTATTTTCCTTGAGAAACTGAGCATAATTGACCCAAGAACTGGGTCAGTCAGTGGAGGGACGAGAAAGATACGGCCGTGCAAAGGTGGGAGGCACACTTTCAGAAAATAGAAGACGTACTGGTTCGACCCCGAGCACAACAGATCGACTTTCTCGCTCACTATAGCTGAAGAGCCCCTGGATGGATACTTCACCAACAAGATAAGGTTTTCTAGGGTCCATGGGTGCTTCGGTATGGCTGTGGGAGCCGCATTCGCAGGCAAGGGTGTTTCGGGCGGTCGTGACCCCCGCTGGCGGTACTGCCAGTGGCAGACACGCGTGGAGCACTCAAACGGCCATAACTCAGCCATTTCTCTGCGGATTGAAGCCTTCTTTGGTGCATTGGAAATCTTGCAACTTGTACTACATGATGCATGTGTTACTTTCATGATTCTACCTCAGCAGAGGGATTCGGAGTGCCGAGGGACTCTTGGCTGACTCATAGGGGTCGGTACATAAGGAAGCCTAGGGACTGTTCTAGGCATGTCAATTTTACCCAGAGACTCTGTACATCACCTTGTACTAATCTATCAATTCTAAAGAATTTATCCCTCGCCCAACTCTCCTTGTGTTCCAAGTGTTTCCTTGCACACGTCCATTCGATCCTAGAAGTCTCCCGCAACGCACCTTGGTGCAAAACACCGTCAGGAGAGTCGCACGGAGGGAACCTCGGTCACTAGCAACGGTCTTGCTGCTAGGAGAGGGTCGTGCGACATCTCAAGGGTTGTCTCACACACCAAGGGGTGAAGGGTTGGGAGGTTTATCCCAAGTGCTCGGCGTGTGACCGTCATGCCGGACGCCTCTCGGTTTGCATTTGGTAGCAGAGCGCGTGGATGTTCGTTTGGCTTTGCGTGGACCCAAGGGAGGTAGCAGATCTTCCATGATTTGCATTTGGCCAGAGTTTTTTGTCACAACTGGAACCATGGCATCATGGCATACAACCAGGCCTATCTCATGGAGGTGATGTGGCGTGCTCTTGATGAGTTGTGCCAAGAGAATCAGTAGCTGCGCGCCGCCAAGGGAGCAGAACATTGGGGGTTGTGGCATTGGCATCTCCTACTGCCTTTCGACGTCCCAAGTCGAAGGAGCTGGAGTCCTACACCGGCAAGGACAGTGCACGGGAATGGCTCTTCACGATGAAGTAGTAATTCATGGCGCTGAGCATTCCCATGGGAGAAGATGCCACGAGACTGGAGTATGCATCTACGCTGCTCCGGGACACGGTGCTTTAGTGGTGGTCGGCATTATGCCTGCGGAATGCCGCTGGGTTGCCAGATGGGGTGTTGGCTGGGCAACAGCTTTAGCTCTTGCTGAGTCTATTGCTGGGGCGGGAAGTCTAGCTTGGTGCACGATCGTTGCCGAAGAAGCCAGGGACCGTGCACCGAGCTGGAAGCTGTTTGAGACGATGCTCTAGGCACGTTTCAACCTCCTCGACGGCAGCCAGGTTGCACGTAAGAAGATCAAACATGTCAAGCAAGGAGGATCTTTCCATGACTACACCACACGATTCATGGATTTGCTGGCTTAGATCAATGACCTCTTGGACGCGGAGGCTAGGACCGCTACCATGACGGCCTGAAGCCGCACGTCCAACGTGAACTCGTGGTGCTCGGGTTGTGGAAGTTTACAAAGCTGGTTTCGGTGGTGAAGCGCATCGACGTAGTAAGCTACAATGCGCGTCAAAACAGCTACGCAACACAACCATGGGTGGAGCAGCTAGGTCACACTGTACCCATGGAGGTGGATGCAATCCAAGCTGGGCAGCGGGTTGCAGATGGACAGCCAGGACTGAGAGGCAAGTGCTAGGCATGTGGTAAAGAAGGTCATCACAAGCGGGACTGCCCCAAGCGCAAGACATAGCAGGGAAACGGACAACAACAGTAAGGAGGGGACAACCTACTCCTGAAAGTCCTTTGTCCGCAAGGGACAGTACCAGCCCTAAAAGGCTTTTCCCAATTAAGGAGCTGCCTCAAGTATTGTTGCAGAATGAAGGTGAGACCCAGCAGTTTCCAGGGATCATCCTGGAGCTGGTTCTTGAGAATCTCAGAGGGAACTTTGAGTGTCAAAGGAAGCTACGTGGTCCGCTGAATGATGGCACGAGCCATAGCTTCTTCAACGACAAGTTGGCGACAAGGTTGGAGCTTGCACGGCAGCCGGGGACGTCGGCCAGGACACGGCAGGTGTCCGGAGTGATGGAGTGCGGCAGGTCTCTTGTGAAGCACAAGGTCACATGGATGAGTTGGCGTGTGACATGGAGTTCCACACTTGCCCTATGGATGATTAAGACTGCTTGATCGGCAGGGATTGGTTGCACGCCTGGAATCCAGAGGTGGATTGGAGGTGCAACCGGGTGGTCGTGAAGGCGGGCGGGAAGAATCTCACTTTGCCATTGTGTCAGGATAGGGAGAAGGAGTCGGATGTGGCGGAAGCGGGTAAGCAGCTGCGCATCATCGACTGGCAGAAATTGAAGTGGTGTGAGCATAAGGATGGCCAGGTTTACTTGACTCGGGTGCGCCCACAACAAGCAGTAGAGCAGCAGGTTGCAGTGGTTGAAGTAGTGGATGGGCAGCCGAGGGAAGGCGGAGGAGCTCAAGAACTGCCTCCCGATGTTGGAAAGGTGCACAATGTTTATCCTCCCTATATACATGTACGACTCTGCGGTGGCCATGAGTGTGCAGGGCATGCTAACTCAGAGAGCGGAGGCGGCGCATAGTGAGCGCGTGCATCAGCATCGAGCACACGAGACATCCACCTCTCTTCCTCTCCTGTGGTCGCTTCCCTCTCGGCAACAATACCCAGCTCCACCCTCTTCATCCGTGGCTACTGCTGGATTAGCCATTGGTGACCTAGTCTAGCCTTGCCTTTTCTATGATCCTGCAGGCCTAATGTTTTTGTTTGAAGACCTAGATGAGATGTCCAAGTCGAGGCTGGGTGTTTATGACTGACATACTATGTGCACAAACGTGGAACCGGCCGAGAACCAGAATTAGGGTCGTGCGCGGAATTCCCGTGTGCCTAAACAATGAGCGATGGTGAGCCTCGCTCGCCGGCCGATGGGTGGGCTTGATTAGCGAGTCCCACCCCTGTAGAGCTGCTCCCTGTCCCCTCCTAGCACTTGTAGTTAGTGCGATGGAAAATCCATGGCTGTCGCTTATCGAACTAGAACTCCCTCAAACTTGCACCAGTTTTTATTTAACAAGCTGCATTAGAATCTTGTCATTCTCCTAATGGTATCAGAGCTCAGTACGCTGGGCGCGGTGACCGCTAGTCAGCAAAATCCGTGAAATTGACAGACGACCCTAAATGATGGCCTTGAACGGCAACAATGGCATTTGCTGCCGTTGGAGCAGGTCGGGGCCGTCAAAGTGGGCCGCGCAGGGCTCGCCAGACCTTGCACAATATGGGAGGAGCCAGCGAGACGTGGATGGTATAGACTTGTGGTTGGTGCCCGCCAAGCCGACACGTCACGTGAGATGCCCGTGAGTGGGGCGGCCAACGCAACAGCAGCAGTAGTAGCAACAACAACAGCGCAGTAGCCGTAGGGCACTAAGGAATACTCTCCCTCCTTGCCGAGTGTGAGGAGAGTAAGGGCGGAAGCCATGAGCAATGCGGGTCCCGCTCCACTTGGTGGTGAAAACCAGGGGGGCGGCTCAAACCCCAATGGTAGCCAGCCCTCCAATCAACCTGCCACCACAGTGACATGGGAGGAGCTCTCCAAGGTCATGACGCCAAAGGACCTTTCTCCTCCCCCACTTGGCACGCGAGATTTCCTTGCCTGGAAAGACATCTTCCTTGAGTGGGCCGCTGAGCACGGCTTCGAGGAAGTCTACCTGTCACCAGCAGCGGAGGATGCAGACAAGAGCGTACTCCTGCGTGCCTTCAACACTCTCGGGTGGGTGTTGCCCGACGATCATGCCTGCGCTATTTTTGCCACCTCTGCTTTGGCGGAAAGGGCAAGGATCCCACATCATAACTCCGCCTGCAGAGCAACAGCCGTATCAGCAGCAGCAGCTTCACCACCCTCAACTCGACCAGCGTGTATAGCCACCTGCCTGGTCGAGGCCGACCCCCATGGGACCACACTCACTGGCCCCATTTGGAGCAGCCACGTTTGCACCGCCCTCACTGCAGCTGCCACTGGCATCCCCAGGGGCCCAGGGGCTGCCTCCATAGTTCTACTAGGGAATACCACCGCAGTACCAGGGGCCGTACTACCTGCCGTCGTACTCTACTACACTGGTTCTTGCACCTGCGTGGGCATAGCGCATTCACTCATAGATGGCAAACACGTAGTAGCCAGCTCCAGCACACCCAGTTGCTGGACTACACCCATGGAGCTCTAGCCCCCCGAGCCGACCGCCGTGACACACGCGTCAGGTCAGCGGCTTGGACATATCCATGTTACCACATCAAACGCTCTGCCCATGCATGAATGGTTGTATGACACTGCTGCATCGCACCACATGTTCCTACACAGGCTGCTGTTTGCTTCACTGTATGCCATGCATGATGTTGAAAGAGTGAAGAATGGCTCTGGGGAAGTCCTAACAGTGGAGAGTGTGGGGACGGTGGCATTGCAGGCACCTGGGGGAGTAATCTGGCTGAGTGGTGTCTAGTATGTACCCAAGTTGTGAGTGAACTTATTGTCTGGTGGACAGCTGGATTACCAAGCCAATGTTTCCACATTGATGCAGCAGCAAAGGTTCTGACCGGGGAATTGTTGGTGGATGGGGACTTGCATGCTGACATGTTGTATCGCTTGACTCTCTTTCCCTTGGTCCCCACTCACTCGTACCATCCACAGGCTCATGTTGTCACCATGAAAGAAGCAAAGCACACAGATCTACTTCACGGACGGCTGGCACACATCCACACTGATCTCATCACAGACATGCAAAAGCACTCCTCAGCACAAGGTATCATGTAGGAGGACTACCCTTATGGTCTCAAGGCAAACACATGTCTGGAGTGCCATGAGGGCAAGGCCCATAGGCAGACGTTTCCCAAGTGAGACAGAGACAGCACTACAACTCTGGTAGTGGTCCATGCAGAGTGATTGGACCGATGCCCGTACCCACAGTCCTGTATGGATCTCAGTATATCCTGACACTGACAGACGACCTCAGTCATTTTTGCTGGACGTTCTTGCTCAAGTCTAAGTCAGAAACTCTCCAGGCCATCACAGAGTGGATACCCCTTGCAAAATGGCAGACAAAGTGCAAGTTGTTGAAGCTGCGGACTGACAAAGGAGGAGAGTTCATGGGTCCACTGACTGTAGCCCTCAGGGCGCAAGGAATAGGACTTCAGACCATAGCGCCATACACTCCCCAGGAAAATGGGGTAGCCGAGAGATGGCACAAAACACCTGGCAATGCACAACACACGCGACTGAGTGATTCAGGTTTGTCCTTTGGTTTCTGGGAGGAAGCGGTGAAGTACATCATTTGGGTGTGGAACAGGGTCCTACAAGGTCCCCTGCCATGGTCAGTCACACCCTGGGAACGTTGGTTTAAGGAAAAAGCGGACCTACGTCCTGCCCGAGTCAGGGGCACCATGGCCTGCGTCTGGCTTTCCAAGGCACAATGCGAACAAAAATTGAGTCTTAGAGGTCGGTGGTGTGTTTTCGTAGGCGTGTCACATGTGTCAAAGGCATGGAGGTTCTGGGACCCCATGAGTCACAGCTTCCTTGAGAGTCGAGATGCTTCCTTCCTGGAGCACTTGCCGTACATGCAATTCCACACCTTGCGGCACGTGTCCAACCTCACTAACCCTGAGTACTACCCCCACTATGTGAGTGTGCCAGTGCTTGTCCCACAGCCAGTCACAGTTCCTAAACGCACTATGGCACAAAATCAGGGTGAGGACAACTCTGTGCCCAGAGAGCTCCTATCACCCACCGAATTTGCAAGCACAAAGTCAAGTGCACCTCAGTCACCCCTTGGGCTGCAAGGTGATGCCTCCACAGAGAGTTCAACAAAAACTGTCACATCTGCACCAGAACTGCTGAAACATGCCCTGAGGGATATCCCACGAGTGAAATACTGACAATTCTATCACATGGCCGGTCCCAACTCCACTCAGCACCAACAGGTGGATCCCCTGACACTGTCTGAGGCAAGGGGGCGTGTTGATGCACTTGGATGGGAAAAGGCCATGGCAGCTGAGATCAATGCTCTTCTGGAGGACAAGGTGTTTGAGCATGTACCCCTTCCACCTGGCCGAAAGGCCATCGATGTGAAGTGGGTCTTCAAGCTGAACCTGGCTGGCCTGATGAAAAAGCTAGGCTGGTGGCAAAGGGGTTTCATCAAAATCCAAGACAAGAAAATACTGGCACTTATGCCCTAGTGGGCAAGTATGGCACTGGCCGAGGGCTGTTGGTGTGGCAGCCCATGAAGACTGGGAAATTCATCAAATGGATATCAAGAACACATTTCTGAATGGCTCTCAGGAGGAGGAACTGTATGTCAAACAAATAGAAGGGTTTGAGGATGGAACAGATCGTGCCTGGCTGCTGCTTAAAGCCCTCTATGGACTAAAGCAAGCACCACGGTGCTGGAACAAAGAGAAAAGTCGTACTCTTGGGACTGAGGAGTTCACTCAGAGTGTGTGTAATCCCTCCTGCTTCCTACGCTAGGACGATGGAGTGCCCGTTGTATTGCTAGTCTATGTTGATGATCTATTGCTCTTTTCCCTATTGCTCTTGCTGATCACACGCACGAAGGCTCTTCTCACTGAGCACTACAGCATTAAGGATCTAGGGGAGGCTAGAAACTTTCTAGGCATGACCATCATCAGAGAAATATCAGCACGCACACTTACATTGCATCAGGGACGGTTTCTGGTACATGTCACTGGTCGATTTCAACACCTTGTGCAGCACCTTCCACCACAACTCTCACCGATCAGCCCTGATGTATACACTCACTTACTGGATGCACGCACCGCTGACTACGGTCTGAACTGTGATCCTACACTGTACCGAAAGATTACAAGCGGTCTCTCTTTCCTTGCATCCAACACACGTCTAGACAGCACTGGCGTCGCGTATGGAGACACTGACGGCCGAGTGACACCTTGAACCACCAACTTCCCCAACTAATTCTTGAGCCCTGCAAGCTCCGTGTCGCTCATGCGGTTGTAACACCGTACCGTTGGTGATGGCCGTAGCACCACGTCAATCTTGTGGTTGATGTCTCGCCACGGCGGCAACCCCTTTGGCAACTACTCAGGTAAAACATCCCCAAAATCTTTGAGTCAAGAGAATGACATGGTTCCAATGTAACTTGTTTCATAAAAAACGGTGCAAACTTGAGGGAGCTAGGGTTGGGTAAGCAACAGCCATGGATTTTCTGTCACACCAAATACAATTGCTAGGAGGGAACGGGGAGCAGCTCTACAGGGTGGGACTCGCTAATCGAGCCCACCCATTGGCTGGTGAGCGAGGCACGCCGGCGCTCATTCTTCAGATATGCGAGACTTTGACGCGCGACCCTAACTCTGGCTCTAGGCCGGTTCCACGTTTGTGCACACACTATGTCAGTCATAAATACCCAGCCTCGACTTTGAGATCTCATCTAGGTCTTCGAACTAAAACATGAGGCATGCAGGATCACAGACAAGGAAAGGCTAGACTAGGTCACCAATGGCTAATTCAGCAGTAGTCATGGATGAAGAGGGTGGAGTTGAGCATTGCTGCTGAGAGGGAAGCAAGCAAAAGAGAGGAAGAGAGGTGGATGTCTTATGTGCTCAATGCTGACGCACGGGCTCATGATGTGTCGCATCCGCTCTCTGAGTCAGCATGCCCTGCACACTCATGGCCACCGCAAAGTCGTACATATATACAGTGAGGATTAACACACCCCCTTGGCCATGTGTGTAGAGGGTGCACAGCCAAGATGGTGGAGTTGTAGTTGAATTGCAGTGGAGGGGAGTGCTTTCGTGAGGAAGTCTGCCAGTTGTGCATCCCCACTGATGTGTTGGACTTGAATGGATCCTGCCTCTAGTGCCTCACGGACGGAGTGATATTTGACGCTAATGTGCTTCGTGCATGGGTGTAGCACACCATCATTTGCGGCAATGCTACGTGCTGCGGAGCTGTGCAGTGGGACCGCTTGCGTATTCATGCCCAATTCCTCAAGTAGGTGTGCCAGCCAGATTTCCTCACACGCTGCTTCGCCCAGTGCCATGTACTCTGCTTCTGCCACGCTGCGTGCCACACATGAATTTTTTGCACTTCGCCATGACGCAGCCGTACCCACAGACAAAACACATAGCCACCACGACTACGGGCCTGACGGTCTCGCGCATAGTCACTGTCACAAAACTCATCCAATAATCGACACAATGTGGGAGCAAAGACCAGACCAAAGCCAACGGTGTCCAGAACGTAGCGCAACAGTTTCAGCAAGATCCACTACCCATGGGCTGAGAAGATGTTCGACCAGCTGCAAGGCGCGTGCATCTTCAGCAAACTGGACATGAGGTCAAGGTATCACCAAATCTACATTGCGGAGGAGGATGTGGAAAAGACCGCGTTTCGGACGCGCTATGGAAACTTTGAGTATCTCCTAATGCCTTTTGGACTAACAAATGCCCCAGCTATGGTCATGGCACTAATGAACCAAGTATTCCATCCCTACATGGAAATGTTCATGGTCGTCTTCCTTGATGACATCGTTGTCTACTCGCGGACAATGAAGGAGCAACGAGAGCACCTGAGGATGGTGATGGATGTACTGAAAAAGGAGTAGCTATGTGCCAAGCGCAACAAGTGTGAATTCACCAAGCAGGAGATGGAGTTCCTTGGGCACATTGTCAACGGGATGGGGGTCCGCATGGATCCAAAGAAGGTAGAAGCAGTGAGGGAGTGGCCAGAGCCGGCGTGCGTGCATGACATCCAGAGGCACACGACAATGGGAGCACCCTTGACAGAATATCTCAAGAAGGGACGCCAATGGGAGTGGGGTGCAAAGGAGGGGCAAGCCTTTGGAGCAATGAAGGCTGCCATGTGTGAGGCACCGGTGTTGGTGCATCCAGACATGAGCAAGGAGTACGTTTTGGCGACGGAAGTGAGCAACTAAGCAATCAGCGGGGTGCCGATGCAAGACTAAGGGAAGGGGTTGTAGCCCATTGCATACTACTCGAAGAAGCTAAAAGGGGCTGAGCTCAACTACCCAATCTACAAGAAGGAGATGCTTTCTGTGGTTTAGGTATTCAAGCAATGGAGGTGCTACCTTGAGGTGCGGTGGTATGTTGTACACACGGACCACTACGCATTCAAGTACCTCAAGTCGAAGCCGAACCTGAGTCGTCGTCAAGCACGATGGATGGAGCTGCTGGTGGGTGGTTTTGACTATGAGATCCAATACACACCAGGGTGGATCAACCCAACGGATCCACATTCACATCGCCCGGACTTGGGCATGCATGTAATCACGGTGTTGGCAGGATCTCTGATTATCTGTCGTTTGTTTGCTCACAGGTATGCGGAGGACCAAGACTTTGCTGGAAGTACAGTGAAGGGGTGCAAGTGGGATGGCTAGTATTGGCAGTGTGAGAAGGGGAACCAGATTATGGTGACGCGGAGTGCGTCGTTGCAACAGGCATTGTTGGAGGAGGCACATGAATCACACTACAGTGGTGATATTGGCCACGAAAAGACTTTCGAGACGCTTGTGCTCCAATATTGGTGTGCAATTTTTACAGCAGGATGCAAGGAGTATGTGAGCAGTTGTGACACATGCCGAAGAATTAAGTCAGAGAGGGCACGGGTGCCAGGAGAGCTGCAGCCTCTATCAGTGCCGGAGCGCCCATGGACGGACATCTAACTGGACTTTGTGGGGGGTCTTCAACAGGGTGCAGTAGGAAACGCAATGGTGCTAGTGGTGGTGGACTGGTATAGAAAGATGGTGCACTTCATTCCATGTGCGGAGAAGGTCATGGCAGCGGAGACGGCTCAAATCCTATTGCAACATGTCATCAAACTTCAAGGGGTGCCGAAGTGCATAGTCTCGGACTACGACACACGCTTCACCTCCCGGTTTTGGGAGGAACTCTTCAGGAAGCTAGGCACCCGTGTGGCTCTTTCATCGGCCTACCACCCCCAAATGGATGGCGGAACGGAATACACCAACCAGACCATGGAGCAGCTGTTGCGGGGAAGTTGGAGCCAGATGGCTAGGGATGGGAATGCAAGCTCCCGGTGGCTGATTTTGCCTACAAATCAGCAGTGCATGCCTTGACTGAGTGGTCTTCCTTGGAGGTAGTGAATGGGGTACAGCCTCCATGTCCCTGAGACATGGCAACGGGATCGGACCTACCCGGAGTGCAGCATTTTGCAAGTGACTTGAAAGAGGTGTGGTAGGATGTACAAGATGCGCTTCACAAGGCGCAGCAGCAGACAAAGCGGCAAGGGGAAAAGCACTAGACAACCAAGGATTTATTGGTGGGAAAAAGGGTGCTGCTGAGCTCGTGGAACCTGCACCTGGCAGGGGCGGGCTGCGACATGCTCAAGCTTTGGTGGGTGGGCCCTTTTCCAGTCAAGGAGAAGCGGTCCACGGTGAGCTACGAGTTGGAGCTGCCCGACCACTACAAAATCCACCCTGTGTTCCATGCTTCTCTCCTCAAGGCCTTCAAGGAGCTGGATTATTTGGGACGCGGGGACAGGCTACTCCTCCACCGGTTTTGGGGGAGGGTGAGGAGGAGTACGTGGTGGAGAAGATTCTTGGGCACCGTTGGCGTGGCAACGGGTGGCAGTACCTGGTGCAATGGCTGAGTTATGGACCAGAGCACAAATGCTGCATCCTCGAAGCTGATTTCCACAAGGGCGGTGCTATCAACACGTTGACCATCACGCCGGGGCCCCCTCGGTTCGAAGTAGCGGGGAATGTGGCAGCAGCACCAGCTGCGGCATCCAGCACAGCTTCGGCCAGACTGATAGAGGCTGTGTGCAGTGGCAAGACTGGCAAGACCTCACGGGTCACGGACGGCTTGGGGTTGGCAGCTCCAGAAGGACTTGGAGTAGGGTCAGATTCAGGTGTGGAGGTAGTAGGAGAAGCATGCCCTGTGGGCTGCATGCATGGAGAGATAGCACGGGGAGTTTAAACGTTGTTTGCCGTGTACACCTGCCAATTAATGGCGCGTTCCTTTGCTTCAGCTGCTGGTTCAAGCTCACTAGGCCAGTAGGAGTTATCTCGCATGCACACACACGGTGGCTCGTGGGTGTCAGCAGCCTACAGAGTGGGGTCGGTTGCATTCCAGTCCTCCCGCTCCTCACGTTGTGCCAGATGTGCTGACGTGCACGGTGAATTGAGCTTGTTGTTACCAAGAAGTCCGTTAAGAGGTGGGGAATCCAGCCTGGCTGGTGGCAAGGCTGCAGAGGCAGCCAAAGAGTCGGGCCGGACTGCACACGTTCAGGAAAAGGAAGAAAGTGCAGCTGTTGGAATGAGAGCCAGCAGAGGCAAGCGGCAAGAGAGTTGCAGACAATCTGTCAAGAGGAAGGGCTGTGCGAGGTCAGGCAGGCACGGCAAGTGTGGTACAAGATGGCACGTGTTCCGCTGCATGCTGTAGTTGAGGAGAGACGACTGTACAAGTTGACCTCGCTGCGGCAGACGCTGCTGCTCATGCGCATTAGATAGATGCTAGGGCACGTGCAATCACGAAGGAGTCAAATTTTCTTCACAGTTTTGTGACACCGAAGGTCACCCTAGGCAAGCGACATGGCTGGCGATGGGCCGGCTCATCATCCACAGGCCGTAGATCATGAGCGCTTGAGCAGGGTGTCTCACTACTCTGATACCAGTAGGTTCTAACACCAGCTACTTGTGACTGTGTGTGGGGGTGTGTCAGCACATGGATGAGAGTCGGACACCATGGATGTGATAAGATCTTGCCTTAGAAAACAAGTGTCAAACCAAGAGTAATTCAGAGACGGGGGAGCAAGAGTCTAGGACACCGGTGAGCGCGCACCCATACCGAGCAACCGCTCGAGTGTGCACGCACTGCCACCCGGGGATCGAGTCCAATCTCTCAGAATCAACCGAGGGCGGATTCTTACCAATGCACGGCCAAAGACCAGCAAGGTGGCCCCCTAAGGGTCAGCACCTGGGATAACTTGCAGCTCTCCCAAAACAACAAAGGCACACAAGTATGATGCAGGGATTGGCAGTGATAATGTGCGAGCCCTAGCATCTACCACATCGTAGCAAGAGCATCAACTGTTTGTGCCACAAGGCACTCCTGGGTAGCTTGAGGGAGGCTTGATGCGCATGGTGACAGCAGCAAAGCCGCTCTTGGACAGCGGTTTCCCAGGTGTAGCCATGGTCACTCAATCTGTACAAGTGTGTGAGTGCCATGGATAGTGAGGCAAGAGGGAAAAGAGATGTGAGTGGCCAAGGATAAGACATAACTCCAACACATTCCTGACATGTGTGCCATGAGCAACCGAGATGGAGTCGAAGAGGAATGGACTCATGAAATCGTCCGTACGAAGATACACAAGCAATTTGAAACAAACTACCGTAGAGAGAAATCCATACGAACAATTTGTTGGAATACATTTCTTCCCAATTAGCTTCAGAAGATGGGCAACATCCATGTCAAGAGTTCGTATACCTTGAGGAGCAGAGGATTAGGATGCATAGCTCTGTACGTAGGCAATTGAGCTCAAGAAACCAGGTCATCAAATGATTTCATTGATGAAAATCCAAGTGATATTCATCTCCCTCCATGTGCGGACGAGCCCAAGAGTGAAGTAAAGGCTAGATAGAGAAGTTCTTGGAAGGCGTGATAGTCAATGTCAGAAACAAAAAGAAATTGGAAGACCATAGGGTTGAGAAGTCCTATTAGGACATAAATAGGAAGGCATTGAGCGATGATGAAGAAACAAGGAAATGAGGTATCCACACAAAGAATGTGAATACAGTTTATAAAGAAGTAATCAAGAACATTTCCAACTCTATGCTGACAAGCTCTCAAGAAAGAAGAAGGATTGTTGGAGAAACATTGTGTGAGATTGGTTGTTCCACAAAGAAGCTATGGTTTCAAGGTTTCTAAAAAGGGGATGAATTCGGTCTCTAAATGAAGATGTCATAGTATGCAACATAATTTTGGGCTAGCTCTTCAAAGGGCATTTAGGGTAGCAGGTTTTCCAGGCTATATGCAAGAAAATGCTAGAAAGTGAGCATCATCGAGGTTGAACCAAAGGGAGCTAAAGTTGAGATGTAAATGGATGAGAAAGGAAAAGGAGCCTGAACAAAGGGAAGGATTGGGTGGAGAGGCCACTTTCCATTGTGGTTCTCTAGAGGCAAGCCCCATCTGGTTCCCTGAGAGGCGACAAGTAGGGAAGGCTAGATGATTTTGAACCCTGCCTTGGCCTTAGCGGTTAGAGCTGTTTCAAGGGAGTACATTCAAAGACCACCAATGGTAGAATCATTAACAGCATTGGAATAGAGGAATTTAAGGAGAAAAGCATCCATTTTCTTCATAATTTTAGGGGTTGGTGGACGAAGTGAGGAATGAAAAAAGGATTTGTGGATGAACATAGGTATCAACAAACATGTGTGTGTACACACATCAAAGAATTTGAATAAAATACTAAAACTTGCAATCTCTTCAGGATGGATTTCTTGGTATACAAGGGCTCAAGTGTAGGACAAAATTCATGGCTTAGAATATTCATCAAGTCAATGAAAAGCGCACATGGAGTGGAAGTGATTTCAGGGGTTTGAGTACCAAATAGAGGAAACATGTTGTTCTGAGGTCTGTACAAAGACCAAAGTTATGTGCAATCGTCTGCATGATGTAGGATGAGAGATGCATTTGACACAATACCGTAGAGGCACTATATGTGGCATTGGACATTGGCACTTGCGAGAGTGTGTGGCTCCATCATTTTTTGTGTGGGTTTTATCATTGTGTGTCACCAATCATAAAACATTGTGACAATTAGAGTGCTATGTCCATCACCGACAACAAACGGATTCATCACATGTACACAAAGCACATCAATGTGGAGTATCACTATGCACGTACCTTGTTGCATGAGAGCAGCATATGGATTGTGTGGGTCAAGATTATGTGACTATTGGCCAACTTCCTGACCTTCAAGCACACATTATTTCAAGAAGGTCTTCAACATTGTTGTTCCTTGTTTATGAGTGTGCTATTTCTTTTCCATAAGTTGTTCATGACTAGTGTTTCCTCCCTTATGACTTCATCCTTCTTGTGATCATTATTGTACTTATGTAGATTTTCCAACCTATGTAGACATGAGGGTATGGGGGATCCTGAAGAAATACTTGAATTCATGATCTCTACACGTATATGCACACTCGTGTCCATGGGTCACGGGACAGTATTATGACTTGCATGTGCACTATCTTACTGATGTATCGTGTGGACCCCCAACTGGTGCATGTGCTTGTGCAGATGATTGAATTGGTAGGAGTCAACAGTAATGGGCGCTAAGTGGTAGAGAGAATGTCACACTAGGTGATACTCGTGGCTCCCTTCCCCTTTCCTGTAGCCTCCAATGCGGAAGCAGTACGCGGAAAGCTGCATCGGTAGCAGCCACTGTCGCTGATCTTGCTAGAATTAATGGACGGATAATAAGTGTAGCATAGAGTTTTCCTAGATGCAGGCAGCTATAAAACTCCTTTTTAAGTTTTTTTAACTGATTATAACTAAACTCATGTGTTTGAAGCATGCATATCTTGTTGTGTACTAGGTTTTAAGAGTAATAGATGATTCCTGGATTTGGGGGCGTCGTTCGTTTGGCAAGGCTTACCAAGAAGGCTCCACACGCCAAAAAATACTAGATTTTCCTTATTGGCTGGTAGAGTGAGTAAAATTCCTTGAAGAGGTGAGGGCCTAGCTTAACTTTTGAGTGCAATTTTTTCTCCTCGCGTACAAGTAGCAAGCACTACTCATTTGATAAGTCCAGAAGCAGCAAGCTATGCACTTCAGTGCAAGTGTGTGACATAGAAGAATAAAAATCTTTCCTAGACTAGTGTAGCATCGTTTACGCACGTGACTAAGGGAGCCCCATCCACGTGTGAGAATCACTGTCCTGTAACGTGGCCCTAGTGGGTTTGGATAGACCATTAAGGATGCTTGGCATTTAATGGAGCATGTTGACGCTAGTTTGGTAGCCAATGCACACCAAGGTGGAAGGGTGCGGGGTCCAAGGATCACAGTCTGGAGTGGGCAGCAATGAATGACAAGAAGTTCCACTCGGAAAAAGTAGGAGCTGTAGTGTTTAGTGGTAATAATTCATCATATAGCCTGTGGAAAGATCATTCCAAATCATCCAAGCATGCCCAAAACGGAGTAGAAGAGCCCTTGCTATGGCCATCCATGTTAGAGCCACCAACCATGTCTACGTGTGGAGGTGACGTGAGGCGGTTTGATGGTGACCTGTTGAAGTACCCTTCCTATTCCTCAAACATGGAATAAGTCTTCCCTAGTCGAGGAGGCCCCCCAAGTTTCTTCCAAGATGGCCCATGTGCCTTTGTAGCCCATTGTAGTCGAACTCGGACCACCCATGGTGGATTACTTCTGCCACTCGTGGAGGACACCTGATTCCACCCGCCAACCACTTGACCTTTGGACGGGAACATCTTTTGGAATGCTAACTCAAATTGAGCTCTCCAAGGCCTTATCTTGCTTGGAAAGAAATTCCAAAACAAGTAAAACTCCAAGTGATCCAGATCTGCATTTAGATCAGATGTTTGATCACTCCCTAATTGTTGAAACAGAAAAACAATCAATGGAAGCCATGACGAGGAGCACAATTATCTAACAGTCTCTCCCTCCACCACCATGGTCATGATATCCTGCCCTTCAACTTCTTCATTGCTCTCCAATATTGTCACTTGTGCTCTTGTGCAGAACTTGGCAACGACCTCGAAGCTCACAATGCAACCTGTGTTGTGCTGATTTTGCTGCTTTCTGCAACAGGTCTTCACCTCCGTGAGACGACCTGGGAACACTTGCCTGCTTACAAGCCTGCTCCACCTCACGTGGGAGAACTGCACTTCCTGCAGAATCCTCCCCTGTCCACAGAGACCTTGGACCTTCTTCTGCGACCTTCGCCGTCTCAGTGTGTGCCTATGGTGCCACTGAACTTCCAACGTCCTAAGTACCTTGCAAGTTTGTCCCAAAATTCTACACACCTCCCCCGCTCTGCTGCAGTGCCTTCATGCTGCTTCTCTTGGTCGTTTCTGAAATTGCCTCTGTTTGTGCCACATTTTTTAGTCATTTCTGCCTGTACTACCCGTATTTGTTTGCACTTTGTTGCAAACTACAAGATCCATGGTGTTGCAGCTGCAACTGCTCCTCTAGCCACTTGCTGCATTGTTCTTATCGCCTTGCCGCACATCCCCAACATTCATGCCTCCCCCTCATGGAGAGGTCTTCAGGTGCTGATCCCTTGGTCTTAGCTCCCTCACAACACTCCTTGTGCACTTGCTTGCCCTCTTTTGGAGAACGTGGAAAAGTGGAGAGTCTACTCCATTATTTTCATGCTGTAAATCTTGCATGCATCATCCGCCTCTTTTGGAGATTTTGGAGATCCCGACATACTTGTCACACCCTCCTTTGATCCGCTCTTTGTTTTCTCGCCCTCCTGTTTTTTAGGACATGAGACCGCACCCCGTAGCCTGCTCCTCCCCTCAGCCAAAATCACCTCCTCATAGTACTTTTCAGCACCCTCTTGAACTACCTTGTAGCTATGGTCCACCGTTGATGCACTTGGAACATTTTTTCCTCATATGGCAATCTCAACCACTTGGCAGTGCTCTCCCTTTGTTGCAGAACTCTCCTGACCACCTCCGTTTCATTTTATTGTGGTGAGTCCACAGCCCAGCCTCCTGCCATGTGGTGCTCTTGGTCCCAGTCTGCTGCTGCAATGAGCCCATCAGAGTCAAGTTGAGGACCAGCCCTCATGGCTTCCTATTTTTTCTGTGTGGTTCTCTGTGCTTCCACCTACACCTCCATTTGAGACTTTGTGGCACCTTCTTAGCCACCTTGTTGCTCCAGTCCACCAAATCTGCAGTCCAGAGTGTGGCGCCATGCCACCAATCCCCTTCTCCTTAGGCCCTGAAGTAGAGTCTTGTGCATACGACTTGCCGGAACCTAGTTTCCACCCTTGAGCTGTCAGATTTTGGCCATCGGTACAGCAGTCCCCTTTTAGCCAAGGCACAGAGCCCCTTGGAATCAATTTTAGGATGCACCTCATTCCTGCTCTCTTCCTTCTCCATGGTCCTCTGAGTCCCCACCACAGCTCCTCCATGGAACTTGGCAGCACCCATTTGACCTGCCTTGTGGCACCATCTCACCATTTGTGCAGCATTGGGCCTTTTTTCCCGTTATGAGAGCCAGGCAGTTTGTTACCGCTGGTCTCCCTTGGCTGGTCTGCCACCTTGATCATCTTTCTCACCTCCTGTTGAGGCCTAGCAGTCATCAATCGGCATCCCGCCACATGAATTTTCTTGAAGTCCAGTTCTGCAAACCAAGCTCAAATGATATCATCAACTTAGCCCAACGCGCCCTCAGGTCTCCCCTTCTCGGATGCAGTTGCAACCGCTTCATTGGTTTGATGGCTCCCCAGTTCGGGCTCATGGCTACTCCTTGTGAGGAAGTTTGTATGTATCCACTATACACCTCGCATTTGCACACCGTGTGCCATAGATATTCCACCACCCTCCTCTATTACAAAGCAGCCCTTCCTTGTGAAGGTCACTTTGAGTCCCTCGTTCATGAGGGAGCTCACAAAAAGTGTTTCAACTGCCATGTCAGGCGGTTTGAGCTTCATCCCCGTGTGGCCCCTCTTTCCAGCCAACACCGCCAGCCACATTTTCCCTCCCTAGAGCACATCACCTCCATTGTGATGGTGTATGATGGCAGTCCCATTTTAATGCTCCGTCTTTAACTCCCTCTTGGAGGTTGTCAAGGTTACATGCCCGCAGCATGTCTTGTGGTCCTCGGTCACATTGGCTCCCACAGCTTGGAGCTGATTACTGCTACACTACGTGTCAATTACATCTTCCGCCTGCCACCCTCTCCAAGCAAGCTTGTTGCAGTCCACGACATCCGTAGTGCATATTGCTTTCCACTGGCCCCTCTAGCCACAGTTTTAGCAGGCCCCCTACTTAAAACTATTGGAGCCTCCTTGCTCCAAACACGCCTGGTACTCGTCCGCCTCAGGTTCCATCATCTCAGTCCCCTTTGCGAAGAGTATGAAGTTGGCGACTGCAACGTGGCCTGCTGCCCTTCTACCACCTCTTGGCCAAAAAGATGGAACTTTCTCTTCTTGGCATGAAGCAAATGCATTCCTTCCTCCACTTGATCACCCTCTTCTCCATCAGAGTGGTGGGTCAGGGCCTGTGCTACAGATGACATCCTGTCTTCAGCCATTGTGGTTTTAGTCGACTGGTCTCAGGTCACTTGTAACGCCTCTTCCGACATTGAGACACGTGGCTGACGAGATGAGGGGTCGTGTGCACTGCAGAGCCTCTCCCAAGCCTTTGATGTCCATGTGCATCCTCAGATTTGTTCTCTCTTTGTTGAGCACAGGAAATGAAGAATTCAAACAAAGTACGTCATTGTTACTCTGCTCATACTCCTCACCTCCTCGGTCATCGCGGATGCTATAGGAGCATTCTCTTCACCATTGACCAGCTTAATTAGTCCATTGTTTTTCAGGTAGATATCAACCTGCCACCTCCATAGGGGACAGAACCCCCCAAAAAACTTGAGGGGGACTTCACAGTTGCTCTCTTGCTTGTTCACAGTTGCCATAGCCTGTAGCGGTAATGTTCACTTAGAGATTGGGAGTCGTCCTAGGGTGTGTCGGCCCATAACCCTTTGTCAGGATCACTGTCCTGGAGTGTGGCTCTATTGGGTGCAGATGTACCCTTAACAATGTCTGGCCTATGGAGCACGCTGATTCTGGTTTGGTAGCAAATGCAAACCAAGTTGGAAGAGTGGGGAGTCCAAGGATCGTAGTCTAGAGTGAGCGACCATGAGCCACAAGCAGATTCACTCAATCAAAAAGGAAATTCTGAGTTTCGCTGTAATAATCCATTGAATTCCTTTATCATGTGATCACAGCTTTCCAACGCATGCCTGAAAAAGAGCATAATTGTCCCTGCTGTGGCCGTAAAGTGACCCAAGGTGGAGCCGTCCACCACGCCCACATCGGGAGGCGATGGGAGGTGCTTCGGCTGCAACCCATCAAAGCACCATTCCTATACATCAAACATGGGGGAGGCTTATCCTGGTCACAGAGAGCTCCCACATCCCATCCTCGATGGCCCACGTACCTTTGGTACCCATTGGAGTTGTAGTCAGACTACCCACGGTGGATTTATCCCACAATAGCCAGTCATCCAACCTTTGAGCAGGGATGTATTTCTGAATTCCCACTCAAATCAAGTTGTTCAATGGTTGGTCTTGAATAGATAAATCCGAGAACAAAACCTGGAATTAGATCAGATGTTCGACCAAACCCTAGTTGTTGAAACAGGAAAATGGTAAGCGCAACCTCAGTTGTCTATCACCATGTGTTAAAGGTAAGTCTCATGCAGCCGTCCCAGACACTAAGCTAGACTCCTTGGAATTAATCAAGAGCAATCTCTGTTGAAAATTTACAGTTAAAAATGCATGATTTACTAATTGAACAAGGAGGGTGAGCCTTCACTGGCAGTGTGTGAGACATAGAAATCATCTCTAGCTGCTGTTGTATTTTTCTTTACAGTATCATGGAAGTTGCACAAATATGCAGTTGTGAAGAGAAGTGGGCAGCTATGCACAGATGTGCAGCTTTGCACATTTACACAGCCATTTAGTGGATTTATTCAAAAGGAAAGGGAAAAAAAAGAGAAAAGTGAGTGGAAATAATGGGCAAAGACATGTCCCATCATCATGAATGGAAGGGGCGACAAGACAAGTAGTGAGGACATTGAGAAACTCCCTAGAAAATTTTCTGTGTGAAAGGCACCTTTTCAAGAAACACGACATGACATAGGACACTAAGAAAGGTGGATACATGGAAAAACTATGCTTGAAAGAGTACGTATAGTACAAAAATCCAAGCAATTGTGGAGATTTACCTTCTCCCACAAGCGTGCGTGGTAGAGGGTAGATAGAGACAACCTAGCTACAACCTCCCAAACAGCAGCTAGCTCAAAGCCGGCAACCATACGAGCTACTCCGCTATGATAATGACAAACCAAAAGAAGAACCTGGTACAGAAACAGAAGGTCTACATGAATGACCCAGGAAAAAGAAAGGCTAACACGACCCAGACAATGGTCCTTGGGAGCTGGTAAAAAAGAAACCTCTGGTGAGCACACAAGGATGAGTCAGTTGAGACCGATCCTATCAATGTAGCCATCAAGTGTCACGGCATCCAAACGAGTGAGTGATGAAAAATCTAGAGTTCACCATGTCTGAAATAAAAACACCCCAATGTGACTCGCACATGTTAGTCACCACAAGAAAGAGAGGGTAACAAGACACCAACAAGGACTGCCAATGACAGAGGGAATGCAACAGAGCTACACAATGATCCTCAGATGTGGAGAGGAAGCAACAAGAGTATTGCATGATTTACCAAGAGTAGAGGTGTGCACATGCAGTTTAGCATTGTGAAGAGAAAACTTGCCACTCGATAGCACCTTTTTAAGAATATCCGTCCGTTTTTTCTGTGTGTCAATACCAATGAAACAAAAATGACTTCTCGCAATACGCTCTTGCACAAAATGATGCTCAATGTTTTTTTTCTTTGTGCACATGTGACTCGTTCCATCATGCTCAACGATGTGGTGCATGCTTTCATTTCCACAACGGATAGTGATGTTGCGGATGGATTGGTAGAATTTCTGCATGACAAGGCACAACCAGACGCTCTTCCAAACCCCAACTCCCAATGTAAACACTCTTCCACGAGACCGTGGTGTATCCAAGAAGGAAGAAGTAGCTTGAGAGATTTCATGCATTGCAAATCTGGACCCAATCATTCTTACTGTATCCTTCAACAACCATTGGCAAGAGTGCGTAGCAACACAAGCCCATGTGTGGGGTAGACATGACATACCAAACAACACGTAGCACAAAATCCAAATGGATCTGACACAAATGATGTGAGAAAAGTGATCGAATTTCCACAGGAAAGGCAACGTCCATGGTTCCAAGGTAGATGAGGGAGACAGTAAGTCAAAGGTTCATTGTGACATTGACAGAATTCCATGGAAAGCTATATCTGATGAAGTGGGAAGCCTCTGTCCAACGGGCGTCATAAACATGGATGCAGGGAGGACTGTGTCTAACAGGCCAGTAAAAACATGCCCCCAACATCTTGATGTAACAATTCTGATACATCTGTAGCACATGCCATTGCTGATCACTCTCAATCTCCCATTTATGCCCAATCACCCCAAATCCACACACTCAATAAAGTGTGTACAACACTGCAACATATGGTGAGGATCCTTCTAGGAAATCATCCTAGACGATCAACAATGTTTCCTAGAAATTGTTGGGGAGAATCACGTTCACAGTTTGTTTTGTGTACATGACCACAAGACTTTCATTGAACTTTCTTAAGAGATACATGACCTGAAAACATTTGTGAATGAAGTTTTCTATAGTAGTTTTTAGAATTCAATTCAACGTAAATGAATTCAAGTTGTTACATATTATGTTCTTTCTGAGACTTCGTGTTGTTTTTGTATTTCTTTCAATGACGCTTAATTGTCCTCGGTACTGGAAATTCAGCACTTGTGATCAACGCCCGCACAAAAAGTTGCCTCGGGTTTTTATCATTGCTCGAGAGTTCCCCACATGCCCCCTCCCCCGCCCCCCTCCCTCCCCCCCAGATGAATAGCGAAGTTTAACTGGGAAGTGTATTCGGATTCTGGCCGATTTAATACACTTATGTGTCAATGCACTTGTGAAATTTTTTATGTGCATGCACGATACACCCCCCAATACACTCCCCCAATACACTATGGGAGTTGGGGGGGGGGGAGGGAATCTCTCATCTGGAGTAAGGCTTGTTCAATCGCAAGGTACGGAAGAGCACAATTCACGTTTTTTTTTGTGTGGCATGATTCATGAATTATTGATCTTCTGCAAACCGTAGGATGAATCCGATCAAGGATCGAGGTCAGTTCTATTCTTGTTGATAGAAATTCATCCATGTGATGTTACGGTTGTATACCAGAGATGCAAACTAATAAAATAATCAGATTCAGTTCTTGATATTGAAACGAGAGTTCGTCGCCTCCCCCCCCCCCCCCCCCCCCCCCCAGGTCAGAATGTACTGCGGGGGTGTATTGGGTTGTGTATCTGGGAGGGGGCTGGATGAAAACACAAGTGTACAAATACGCAAGTGTGTATTCTTTGGCGAGCTTGCGATACACTCCCTGATACACTCCTCTGATACACATGTGAGGTTTGGTGTGGGGGGAGGGGGGGGGGACATCCGATCGGGGATTGGTTGGTTTGCTTGAACGCTGCAAATAGAGTATTCTGTCTGCAACTATGTCCTCTGTTGTTGACCGTCCGATGCCTTCGATCGACGATGCCGGTCAGCTTCGTTCAACTTTAGTAAGTATACACAAGTGTATCTTTTTTTGTTGTTTACTAGCTACACTTTCAGATACACTGCCCAGATACACTCTTTGCTTTGGGGGGGGGGGGTGGGGGG